>PVIY010020778.1:0-43470 GCA_004026745.1 Myrmecophaga tridactyla
TGATTTCTTTTATTTCTTCAGGGTCTGTGGTAACGCATCCCTTCTCATTTCTGATTTTTTTATTTGCATTCTCTCTCTTTTTTTTTTCTCTCAGTCTTGCTAGTGGTCCATCAATTTTATTGATTTTCTCAAAGAACCAACTTTTGGTTTTATTGATTCTTTCTATTATTCTTTTGTTCTCTCATTCATTTATCTCTGCTTTAATCTTTGTTATTTCTCTTCTCCTATTTGCTTTGGTGTTAGTTTGCTGTTCTTTCTCAAGTTCCTCCAGGTGTGCTGTTAAGTCCTTGCTTTTTGCTCTTTCTTGTTTTTTAATATAGGCATTTAGGGCAATAAATTTCCCTCTCAGCACAGCTTTTGCTGCATCCCATAAGTTCTTATAAGTTGTATTCTCATTTTCATTCATCTCCAGATGGCTTCTGATTTCTCTAACAATTTCTTCTTTGACCCACTGGTTGTTTAAGAGTGTATTACTTAATCTCCAAATGTTTGTAAATGTTCTCATTCTTTGGTGCTTATTGAGATCCAGCTTCATCAAATTATGATCAGAGAAAGTGCTCTGAATAATTTCAGTATTTTAAAATTTATAAAGACCCGTTTTGTGCCCCACCATGTGATCTATCCAGGAGAATGTTCCATGAGCACTAGAGAAGAAAGTATAACCTTGTGCTTTGAGGTGCAATGACCTATATATGTCTATTAGGTCTAATTCATTTATCAAGTTATTTAACTTCTCTATTTCCTTGTTGATCTTCTGTTTGGTTGACCTGTCTATAGAGGAGAGTGGTGTACTGAAGTCTCCTACTATTATTTTTGGAACATCTATTGCTCCCTTCAGTTTTGCCAATGTCTGTCTCATGTACTTTGGATCTCCTTGATTGGAAGCATGAACATTTATGATTGTTATATCTTCTTGGTGAATTGACCCTTTAATTAGTACATAGTGTCCTTCTTTGTTTCTTGTGATGTCTTTACATTTAAAGTGTATTTTGTCCAATATTAGTGTAGCTACTCCTGCTTTCTTTTGGTTACAACTTGTGTGGAAGATCTTTTCCATCCTTTCAGTTTCAATCTATTTGTATCCTTGTGTCTAAGATGAGTCTCTTGTAAACAGCATATAGGTGGATTATTTTTCTTAATCCATTCTGCCAATCAGTATCTTTTAATTGGTAAGTTTAGTCCATTAACATTCAAACTTATTACTGAAAATGCATTTCTTGATTCAACACCTTATCTTTTAAAATTTTATTTGTCAGATCTATATATTCTTTTCCCTCATTCTCTTTGTAGTCTTTAAATTACCCTTTGTGATACTCTTCAATTCTGTGCCCTCCTCCAAACCCCCCTCACCTTTTTTTTTTTTGCTGGGAGAACTCCTTTTAGTATTTCTTGTAGTTCTGTTCTCTGGTTGACAAATTATTTCAGGACTTCTTTGTCTGTGAAAACTATAATCTTTCCCTCAAGTTTGAAGGATAATTTGGCTAGGTACAGAATTCTTGGCTGGAAGTCTTTCTCTTTCATGATCTTGTATATATCATACCAATGCCTTCTCACCTTCAGGGTGCTAGTTAAGTAGCCTGAACTCAGTTTTATTTGATTTTCCTTGCATGTAGTAGATTGTTTTTCTCTTGCTGCTTTCAGGATTTTCTGCTTCTCTTCAACATCTGACAGACTGATTAGTATGTGCCTTGGGGAAGGCCTGTTTGGAGTTCTTTGGGCTTCTTTGACTTGTATATTTATGTCCTTTATGAGGGTTGGGAAGTTTTCCCCCATTATATCCTCAACTACTTTTCCTAGCCCCTTACTCCTCTCTTCTCCTTCTGGGACACCAATGATTCTGATATTTGTGCACTTTGTTTTGTCTATCATTTCCCTGAGTTCCCATTCAATTTTTTTCCATCTTTTTTCCATTTGCTGTTTTGAGTCTTTGAAGTCAATTATCCTGTCCTCTGTATCACTTATTCTTTCTTCTGTCTCTTCAAATCTGCTGTTGTGTACCTCTAGTATGTTTTTTATTTGATTAACAGAGTCTTTGATCTCTGTGATTTCTGCTATTTTTCTATTTATTCTTTCAAATTCCTCTTTATGCTCTTCTACTGTCTTCTTGATCTCCTTTATGTCATTTGCTATCCCACTTATTTTATTAAGTAGGGTTGTATGAACATCGTTGATTAGTTCTTCCAATGTCTGTGTCTCCTCTGGTGTTTTATTTTGGTCATTAGGCAAGGCTAAATCTGTCTGCATTGTGATATGCTTAATGATCTTCTGCTGTCTTTGTGGCATGTAAATATCTTGATTGATTTACTTTGGGAGTTGATTTCTTTCAATAGTCTAAGGCCTTGTGTTTGCAGGATGGTTGTACAGCAGGGAGCAGGTCATGGGGTGGGCACTCAGTGCAGTGATTTGTTTCAGGGTAGGTATAGGCACAGGTGGGGATGTCATACTGTTGCTTGTGAATGTGGGTGCCCAGCAGCCAGGGAGGATGTAGCTGTGCAGGTGCACACCCCTGGTGTGCACTGGTCTAAGGCATGGGGCCCTTTGTGCATATGTGTAGAGCTGTGGCAACAGGTCGGTGTTATGCCTTCATGGATTTGGGGCAGATGTGACCCGGCTGTTCAGGTCAGCGCTTTCTCAAAGCTGGGAAGTGTGGCTGAGGGCCGTGCTCATGCGCAGTTCTAGGACCGTTGTAAAGTATGGTTCCCAGAGGGGCTCATGCACATGTGTGGGCTTGGGAGTGTGGCAAACAGATGTGCTGGGCTCAGGCAGGACAAGGTCGGGTAGGGGTAGCCTTTGTATGGAGGTTAGTTCCTGCAGCTTTCATGCACTGGGAACAGCCTGCAGGGAACAGGGAGGGGGATGTAGTGCTTGGGAGGGGTGCAGGAGAGGTAGGTTGGGCTGCACTTGGGGTGCGATGGGGGTGCCCGGAGCATGGGGAATGGGAGTGGGTGACAGGGTTAGGGTGCATGGGGTGTGGGATGAGTCGCCGGCCACTGGGCTGCGCTGGTGAGGGTAGCGCGCCCAAGGAATGCAGCCTGGCCTACCTCCCAGTCCTGGGATCCCGTTCTCGTACTCCCCACATTGGGCCCCAGCCTTCTGCCTCTCAGTTCCTCGGCCTCTGAGTCCCTCGGCCTCTGCAACCAGGCTGCCGCATGTGGTGCAGAAGGCTCTCCCAGGTCAGCAGCTCTAGCGAATCGCGGCCTCAGCTGCTCTCCTGTCCCTTCTCTAACTTTTCCATGGAGCAGTGCCAATCTCAATCTACTCTATTCAGCCATCTTCCTGGAAGTTCCTAGACCTAATTTTTTAAGCCTAATTTATTCTGCTAATATCCTAGAGCAAGATACCTTTAGAAATTCAAGTTTCTTAAAAAAGTATGTAACAGCAACATTTCCTTACCTTTTAAATTAACCTTTTAAATTTTAATTGCATGGTTATTATATAAACACTTTGGAAAATACAGGAAAGTAGAAAGTAAAAAAATTATCTATGGACGCCACCTCCAAAAGACAGCCTCTATTAGCATTTGGCTTATTTTCTTCTAGGCTTTTTCTCTTTGCATGGGTTTTGGCTTTGCTTCTCAGTCATAAGGCATCTTGCCTGCCTTTTAGTAGGAATTTTGGTCTTCAAGTAGAGTTGACTATGGTTATGTTCTGACAATGCATGTCTGTGATTTATTCTTTTCTTGTCATGAGGCTGAATAAGCAGTGCTTTAGTTCTCGGCTTGAATAAATTCTCTATATGCTTTTAACATAAAACATTGTTCAGATTAGCAAGTGAATAATACTTATAGCAAAGAAGTATGATGTATATTTCACAACCACTTAAACATATCAAAGCTTCAGAAAAAAAAAATCAGAGGCACAAATATGGGTTGGAGAAAATGTGTCTAACAGAGATAAGACTTTATGGTTCTTAAGATGGAAACAGAGTCTTGTGGTCCCAGAACACATTGTGGATGCATAGTAATATTTATTTAATTTATAATAATTAATATTGCATGTAGCATGGTGGTTTCAAGGCAGAGAAATAAAAGTCTTTGCATATAAAAGCATGGAAGAGAGGAATGTAAGTGAAATAGAGGCAGTACTGAAATCAGAGTTAAAAATTCTGGTGCTTTAAAAAAAAATCTTAAAAAAAAAAATTCTGGTGTTGCCTACATTGCTAACTAGTTGTCACCTCAGAGATAACAGCCCTCAATATCCGCACCAATAAAATGATGCTGCTGGACTATGTAATTTTAACATGTTTCCGTCCTGCTCTGACATTCAATGACTCAATGAATTGATGACTCTGGACCAAACATTGAGATTACAAACATTCTAAATCCTAGCAGTTACCTTGATTCTTCATTTTCCTCATCCCTCACATCCAATCAATTACCAAGTTTGGCCCAATTTGCTATTTTAATAAGGAGTCTGCAAATGACAGCCTGTAAACCAGCCTGCTGCATATTTTATTGGTACACAGTTTTGCTTATTAGTTTACATACCATGACTGCTTTTGCAATACAGTAGCAGAGCTGAGCAGTTGTGACAGCAAATGCATGGTTGACAAAGCCTAAAATATTTATTAGCTGGCTTTTTATAGAAAAAGTTTGTCAACCCCTGATCTAAGTGATTTGCAAACCCAGCCCCTTTTTTATCCTTACCATCATTGTCCTAAATTACACCCTCATCTCTTCTTACCTTGAAAATCCAAAAGCCTCTAAATGTAGTTATTCCGAGTACAGTTTTGAGCCTGTCCAATGTATTCTATAAGGAGATGATTTTTTTTTTATCCTGAAATACCAGTTTGCTTGTTTAAGACCCTTCCAGGACACACCACTGCAGTCAGGATAATGTCCAAGTTTGTTACTTCACACCAAACATTAGAAAACTACCACGTTTTGCTGAGGTCTGAAGACCCTTTCAATTTTGAGATTAACTTTTCGTTTGATACAATACATACCATATCAACTGCAAGTTTCAGAAAACCCAACCCACCTCAAACTTAAGTACAAGGAGGCTATATGTTGGCTCACCTACCTGAGAAGCCCAGGTGGGGACCTAGCCTTGGGAAGTCTTGACCAGCTTTCAAGTTGGTCACCTACACTCAGTTTCTTTTTGCTCTTTTGCTACTGCATTGGGGTCCTATTCTCCGGCAGGGGCTTTCATCGTGAGAGGTTGAAATTGCTGTAGCACTTTCTGCATCATATCCTTCTGGGCTCAAGTCTGGCAGGAGAGAGAGCAAATATTTTTGAAGAAATTCCCGCATGGGCTCAAAAGTCTCTCGGATTGGACCTTGTTGGTCATGTGATTGGGGAGAATGTAACATGCTGATTGGCTTAAGGCTACATCACATGCTTACCCTCTGGCGTTAAAGTGAGATGCTTCTGAAACCGTAAGAACTGAGAATGGGGGAGGGCTTTATCCCTAAGCAAACACTGGAGCTGTTGCTGAAAGCAGGGTGAGTTGAGATGGACTGGGACAAAACAACCAACAGTCATTGAGCATATCACGAGTGGGAGCCTCAGACAGAGTCAGAGGCAGTAGCTATTGCTGGATATGGGGAGGCCAGAAATCAAGAGTATTTGCTGCTGTTTGTTGTGAACTTTGCAGTTGTCTTTTTTCATGTACGTGGTTGTCGCTTGGTTCTTCTGAGGATGGGAGAGAATTTTAGACTCTGCGAATGATAGAACTGAAGGAAGCTAGCACATCATCCTGTCCATCTCTTTGCATTTTACGAAAGAAGAGCCGGTGACACAGAGAAGGGAAGGGCCTTTTTAACACCACAACCGTAACCATAACAGCTACTCTCTAGAAGTGGGAACATGGATATGTGGCATCTCTGCAAGCGTTTTTGAAGAGTTCTTCAGATGATTCTAATGTGCAGCCGAGATTAACTGTTGACAAGGGTTTGGGTCATGACGTTACTGGCTCAGTGGCCTTGACAAAATAAGCCCTTTGAGCTTCAATTCCTTGTTTGTAAAATAGAAACAATCATAGTCACCCTATGTGGGATTGTTGGGAGGGATGCATGAGTGATATATGTACATCATAGTGGTAACCTAGGTGTTCAAATAAATGGTAGTTTGTCAGCATGGTTCTTAACTTTATAGGGATATGGAGCTTTGATTTTTGGATGAAATCTATGCTTCCTCTACCAAGAAAAATGCAGGTGCACACATAAATAAAACCTCATGTATAGTTACAGGGCTTCAAAGACCCCTGCTAAACAGGAACATCTGATGCAGCCTTGCAAAGGGAAAAAATACAGAGAGAAGGGTATAGAGAAAGTATATAAAGGATTAGGAGCATCACATTCTCATTCATTCATACCCTCACTCATTCATTCATTCAGCAGTTATCTACTGAGTGCCTCCCATTTGCCTCTAGCTGAGGTTCTTAGGGTTATTACAGTAAATGACACAGGCAAAGCCCTGCTCTTAAAATTCTTATGGTTTTTGTTGGGGAGCAGAGACAGTAAAAAGCATATAGTTCGTTCAATATCAGCAAGTACCAGGTGCCATGTAGAGATGCAAAGCAGGGGAAAGGGGTGCTGCTTGGTAATCTACCTTAGATTTTGTGGTCAGGAACATTGTCACCAAGGAGATGATATTTAAATTGAGGTTTGAATAACAAGGAGTCAGCTGTGCAAATGGCGCCATAGGGTTTACCCACTGATGAAATGCCTCTGACTCTCCGGTTTATTTTAGTTTAACTAACAGCACCACCTCCTCTTGTACCAGCTGCTTCCCAGATTCAGTTCTTCTGCCTGCAGGGCAAGAATTCAGGACTTGCTCTGGAATAGGCATGGCAGTAGTGGGTGACTTCCTCGGCTTTGGGTGCTCCTTTTTCTGTTCTGCCTCTGATATGTCAAGGTCATGTGTATGAAGGGGGCAAGGCCCATCGATTCAAACGTCTGTTTCTCAGAATTCTCACTGACATCACCATGGTTTAGTCACTATCATCTTTAGCCTGAATTAGAGCAATTGCTTGGGGGTGGCATTGATGGTATGGTAAATACATAGACAATAATTATAGCGCAGTACCTGCTTCTGTAATTGTGAGCTAAGCACTGAAGGATCTAGAGGGGCCTCACACAGCAGCTGGATGGGGCACAGAAGACTCCTGTTGGCTTAGGATAAAGAACAAAATCTTACCATGGCCTATAGGATCTGACACCCGCACCCCCTCCAGCCTTGCCTAGTCCCACTCCCACTCCCTCTGTGTCCCACGTATACTCAGAACTTTCCATTCTTCTTTCAAACGTGTTGCTGTCTCTAGCTTCACAGCCTTCGTACTTGCAATTCCATTTACCTAGGTGGTTCTTTGCCTAGCGGATTCCCGTACATTCTCAGAGAAGCTTTTTGAGATCCCCAGACTAGATGAGGGCCTAGCTCCCCAACCATGCCCTCACCACGCCCAAGCCTGCCCAGGCTCTGTGTGCTTTTTTTGAACATACCACCTGAATCTGTTTCTGATGTTCTGTCTTTGTGATTATTTGTCTTTTCTGCTTAGCTTTTTGGTCCCATGGCAAGGACTGCATCAGATTTACTCACTAGTAAATAACCAATGCCTAGCACATTTTCTAGCATACATGGAGGGCAGAGTAAGGAAGGGAGACATGGAGCTGGAGTTGCCAGGCAGAGAAAAGGAAAGGAGTGTGGGGAAATTCAGCTCTGCAGTTGAATTCCTGGGCTTCAAATGCTGGCTCTGGCACTTGTTAGTGTGAATTTGGGTAAGTTACTTAATCTCCTTGTCTCAGTTTCTTCATCTATATAATGAGACCCTAATGTATCTAGTGCCTAGAACTTAAATATATCTGGTTCCTAGAAGTTAAATATTAGCTATTGCTCTACAGCAAAATACTTCACTTTAGAAGAGCATTTGTTTTCTCATTCATGGTTTGTGGGTGGGCTGAGGCAGCTCCTGCTCCAGCCACAGGTTAGCCAGGCCTGGCTGCAGACTTCAGGTTGGGGTCAGAGCTGCTCCAGGTGAATCATGTGGGGTCCAGGTTGGAGGGGCAGCAGCTACCTGGGCATGTTCTTCCCCTGGCAATCACAAGTGCATAAGAGGCCCAGCCAAGCTGTGCAAGTATGTTTATCACCTCTGCTCACATCTCGCCGGCTCACATCCGCTCACCTAATCAAGTCACTGGGACCAAAGCCCAAATCAGTGTGCAAGGACACCAGACAGGAATCCAGTCTACCCCAGCAAGTAAAGTGTCTAGAACAGAGCCCTGAATGCCTGCCCATGCCATAAGCAATAGCACGCTTTTAACAAGTCTTACCGTACCAATGGAGAGAAAGAATGGAGTAATTATTTGATAACTGAATGACAGAGTTGAAGGAGGATTAGGGCAAGACATAAGCATGTCGATAGACTTATGAGAAGGAGCAAGTGGGCTGCCTGAAGATGCAAGAAAGAGCAGAGGATGAGGATTCAGCTAAGGTTTGAAAACATGAAGTGCCATCTTCCTCATGGCTGTCCATGTCATCTAGCAGGCTTTAGCTGCTCGGGATCAGCAGCTAAGGAGGCAAATGGGTCACTGCATAGACTCTTTCTGATCTAAGCTTTGCATGCTTGATGATCTGCCCTCCCTAATCTTAGGAAAGAGTTAGATTGTAACAGTTGGTGTTTACCATGTTTTAATGACTGTCATATTGAAATCTGACTGGAAGCATCTTTAAAAATAATTTATAACGACATAAAATGAATTGCTAATCTTTCAGAGTGGATTCTTTAGAATTATTTTTGTTTATTTTTATATACCAGCCAAGATCTAGACCAATAAGGAAACTGGTAAAATATTTTAGAAGTATCGTCTGATTTGAAAAGCTAAGTAGGGAAATAAATCCTTCCTCAGATATGCAATTATGCTCTCTGCCATTTGCTTGCAGTTTTGTTTCTTGAGTTGTCTCTTGTTAAGAGGCAGTGTGCATATATATGATTAAAATGCCCACAGGATGCTCACCCACCCATGCTCTGCAATAGGGTGGGAACATAAGGGATATCGGATGTGCTCCATTTTTTCCTAATCTGTACCTTCTTTTAAACTGTTCCTTCTGCTTCTGTACTCTTCGGCAGATCTATGGGTACAGAGCCAACCTTTATTTTAAGGACTACCTTGAAATACCAGCTTCCTATGAGGACTTCCCTGATTTTGTTTTCTTGGAAATGTCATTTTCTTTTTCAATTTTTGCAAACTCTCATCATTATTTTCTCTGCAGCTCTTATTCTTGCCCTCCCCTTTCCCCCCATCATCTACAACATAACTATTAGCCTGCCTGTGTTTGGTCAGTAGCACAAAGGGATACAGTCCTTCAGTTTTCATAGACAAGGACTTTTTTTTTTAATGGAGAAACTCATATAGTTTCTGTAACTGTTTTCTTTTGCTAACATATGTGCAAATACAAACTCATGATTTGTTATCCAGTTTCATAAAGGAAAGGCAACTAATACCAAAAGATGCAGGAAAAACAGTATCTGAATAAAGTATAGGCCTTTATATGGAAAACATTTGGCCAATGGAAAATTCATGAGACTGTCTGTTTTTTTTCATTTCACTGAGGACCAATGAAAGCTTCATTACATATCTGCTTCTCTCTGGATAGGGATTTGGGAGCCACTATTTTGTAGACTCTGAGCTTTACCAGAGCTGATTTATCTATGGATCCCAATTTATCTCTCTCTCCGTTAGAGATAATCTTGGGTCTCTAAAAGCCTGTAACAAGAAAATAACTGTGATTTGTGACTCAGAAGTAACCAGGTTGGGGGCTGGATTATTCAAGGATCTGATGGTTGTGTAAAATGACTAAACAGGCCATGGCTTTCTTTTATAAGTAAACATTTCTGAAAATGGGTAAGAAAGGCAGAGCAATAGACAGGTTCTAAGGGCTGTTCATTTTCAAGGAGCTAAATCTTTTAGAAAATCCCTAATCATGGCATTATATTTAATTTTTTTCTTATCCTTAGGTCAGAAAATGTAGATAGGGCTATCCAGATTCAAAACAACAACAAATTAACAAATGTAGAAAAAGATATAATTTCCTGAAGTTATTTCCACCTGCAAGCCCTTGTGTTCTCAGTACTTCCTCAAGTAATATTCACAGAACAGGAGAAATTGATTTTGACATTGGACAGAAAGATGTTGATGAATTTTCAGAGTTTGTGTTGTTCCAAGGAACTTTCTCTGATCCTGGAAGGTTCAACAGTCTGTGCGGTACAGTATGGTAGCTACCTGTGGCTACTGAGAACTTGAAATGTGGATGGTACAACTAAGTAACTCAGTTTTCAGTTTTCTTTATACTGAATTTAAATTAAAATCGCTACATACGGCTATTGGCTTCTGTATTGGACAGCATAGTTTCAAAGGATAGACTGAGGCATATTGAAGAGTGTTCAACTGGGATTTGTGATATCAACTTTGATAGTAACATTAGTTTTCTTAGGAAATTTGAGAAATTTAAAAAGAAACATTCTTCTCTGACAAGGGAGTCTTTAGCAAGTTGTATGCCTGTTGAAGATGCCATGGAATTTGGAACTGCTTTTAGGCTTTGGGTCACCACAAGTTTCTAAAAAGATTTTTCTCTGTCCATAAATTAAGATCTGTCTGTTTCCGCCATCATTTTATCTCTTCTTTTAGATAAGATAATCTTTGATTTTTATAACCTTATTAAACCTGAATATTCCTTTAGTCTGAGGACTACTGTGATGAGAGAAGGTGAGCAAACAAAATTGCCTGCTAAGCCCATCTCCCTCAGACCCCTCGGGAGAGAGAAATACTCAAATTCATCCCGTCAAACTGGAACCTACCAAGCCTTTTTCATGCTTCTGTGATTTGACAGAGACTGAGGTTTCTGCCTGAAATATTGTTCTCGTCTTCTGAATTGCCAGTATAATCCCTTCAAGAAAAGTAAAGCTCCTCTTTTTCTTTTTTTGTAGCCTTTTTCTGACTTCATGTTCCCTGTACCTTTCCCCTCTTTCCTATCAGCATTAACAAGTCATGGTTCTTTTTTATTTTTATGGAGCTGTGTTTGTATGTTTTTGCAGAGTGTATATAAAGGGTCAAAGTATTTGATTTTGAAGAAATAGATATCATTAAGCTGGGACTAACAAGAACAAGGGAAGTAGTAATTCTTGCAATGGTTGCTGTTGTTGAACATTTACCATGTGCCAGGCATTGATGCATCACTTGTCTTGTTGCCTGGGCTGCTATGGCAAATACAACATGCTGGCTTAAACAGCAGGGATGTATTGTCTCATGGTTTTTGAAGCTCAAAGACTAACATCAACATATTGGCAGGGCTTGCTTTCTCCCAGAGCCTGGTACCGGCTGGCCTCAGTCCATGGATTCCTTGACTTACATCTCTGCTTTTGTCACATGGCAATCACTCTTTATTCTGGCGTCTTCCGATTACATCTCTGCTGTTGTCACATGGCAGTCGCTCTTTACTCTCTGGCTTCTTCCACCTTCTGGCTTCTACCTCTTCTCACTGACTGTGTCCAGATTTCCTTCCCCTCCAGCCATGTAGATGAAAACACACCCCAATTCAGTTTGGCCACACCTTAGCTGATAATAATATCTTTAGATGATCCTGTTTACAAAGGAGTTCATACTCACAAGAATAGAAGTTAAGATTTGAATGTGTCTTTTGTGGAATATGTGATCCAATTCCCATTAGCATTTTAAATATATTTTCATTGAAGTCTTATAAAACCTTGGAAGTCATGACTCTTCCAATTTTTTGAGTAAGACAACCCTTATCTGAAGTTAAATAAGTTGCCCAAGGCCAGACACCTGATTACTGGCAGATCTGTTTGACCCCAAAGTCCATGATTTTACCTACTAAACTATAATTAAGATATAGTGGAAAGAAATCATATTCCCAGAGGAGCATGGGTTAGAGGGAAGAACATGGAATTTGATGTGAAATGGTCAGGTTTCCATTTCCTCTTTGCCTTTTTTTACAGTGTGAAACAAGTTGCTTTGCATTCAGAGCCTTTCCCTCCTTGTAATGTCTAGGTTATTGGAATAAATGGGATAGAGAATGAAAGGTTCTCCATATATGTTAATTCTGTACTTTTTCCTCTTCCCTTCCTGAAAGACCAAACTGTAATAGGTAGAGACTTCCTAAATGATTAGTGTCACCTTGTTTTCATTAGGTAGGTTTGACAGAGGATGCAGTCAGCTTACCAATAAAAAGTATGTCACAAGGTACAGGCAAGTATTTATTTTCCTTTTATTCATATTCTCATTCCCTGATTTCTACCAAGGTTATTTATATATTTGAAAGAACTGTTCTTTTCTACACATGCTTATCTATTGAATTTCACTTTAGTTTGCCTTTTTCTCTTTGCAGTGCCACTTTTTCAGTCTGTACTACGTTTTCCCTTTAATAGTACATGACTACCATTTTGTTTATTGAACAGTTAAGATTGTTGATGCCTAAGTTTCCTCCACCACAATGGAGCAGGGCAGTGTAAAGATGGATGCTCCTTATACATGTTGTGCATGTTCATTGAACCCATGATGGGCTTCAGTTGTTTTATTATGTTATCTCCTTTTATCAACACAACAACAATGGGAGAGTAAATAAGAAAACAGTAGTATTGCCTTTTTACAGAAATGAGGTGACACAACTTGCCCAAGCTTAAGCATATATAGGAAAAACGTGGTAGGGTTTGGAGCTGAATCTATGTATAGCAGTGTGTTGGACAAATGAAAACATGTGAAATCAATTGCAAACTCTCTCTTAAAAATTAATATATATCTAATGTCTGTATTGAGTTCTGTTTTTTTTTTTTTTTTTTTACATTTTGAGATAATTTTAGATACAGTGAAAAAGCACGAATCTTCAGTGGTCAATTCGATGAGGTGTTTTTTGGTTTGTTTTGTATCCTGTATGGCAGGGTCACATTTCATTATTTTTCTATGTGAGTATCCTGCTTTGTAGCACCGTTTGTTAAATTTTGTTAGTTTTGCTTATTTGTTTGTTTTTAGGGGAATGCATGGACCGGGAATCGAACCTGGGTATCCTGCATAGCAGGCGAGAATTTTACCACTGAACTACCCATGAATCCCCAATTCATTGTGGTTTGATATGTCTGTAGTATCACGTGACCAAAAACAGGCTTTCTTACCCTTTTCAATTAAGTTTTCCTCCACCAGAAAAATTTGGTTTTCCTCCATCAATTATGTTTTTATTTCTATCACCATAGGTTACTTTTTCCTGTTCTTTATTTCATACAAATGGAATCAAACAGTATGTATTCTTATACTGTAGATTTATTTCTCTTATTATACTTTTTTAGAGGCTTTTCCATGTTGTGCATGTATCAGGAGGTCCTTTTAATTGCCAAGGAGTATTCTGTTATGCAACTATGTTGGATTTGTTTTTCTGTTTTACTATTGACATAGGCATGAATTATTTCCAATTTTTTACTATTATGAATAAATACCATAGACATTCTTTTTTTTGTTGTTTTTAAGACAAGTTGTAGGTCTACCAAACAATCATGCATAAAATGCAGGATTCCTATATACCACTCTACCACCAATGCATTGCATTGGTGTGGAATTTTTGTTACAATTAATAACAGCACCTTTTTATAATAGTACTACTAATTAAAGTTCATGGTTTAACTTAGGGTTCACTGTTTGCATAGTATATTTCCATGTTTTTTTAAAATTTATTCTGTTCCATATATACAATCTAACATTTCCCTTTCTAATCATATTCAGAGATATATTTCAGGGCTGTTAATTGGGTTCACAATGCTGTGCTTAAATCACCACCAACCACTATCAAAACATTTCCATTATTCCAAATAGGAACGTTGTACATTTTAATCCTTAATTTCCCATTCCCTATCTCCATCCCAACCCCTGATAACCCATAGTTTAGATTCTGACTCTATGAGTTTGCTTATTCTGATTGTTTCAAATCAGTGAGTCATACAATATATGTCCTTTTGTGGCTGGCTTATTTCACTCAACATGATGTCTTCAGGGTTGTTCCATGTTGTTGCATATATCAGCACTTCATTCCTCTTTACAGCTGAATAATATTCCATTGTGAGTATATACAGCATTTTTTTTAAATGCAATTTTACTGAGATATATGCACACACCATATAATCCATCAGAATTATACAATCAATGACTCCCAATATCATCACATATTTATGCATTCATCTCCACAATCTATATACAACATTTTATTAATTATCATGGTCATTCTTGTACAAGCTTTTTGTGGACATGTTTCCATTCTTCTTGGGTAAATACCTCAAAGTGTAATTTCTAGGTGATAGAGTTGATCCATGTTCAAATTTAAGAGTAACTGCCAGTCATTCCCCAAAATGATTGTGTCCCTTTATATTCCTAGCAGGAATGTCTGAGAGTGGTGGTTGCTATACATCCTCACCAACCTTTAACTAATGTTGAACATTTTTCCATGTGCTTATTAGCCTGTTATGTGTCTTTTTTTGTGTGAAGTATCTGGTCTAGTCTTTTGCCCATTTTAAAAGATGAATTGTTTGTCTTTTTATTGTTTATTTTTTAGGAATTCTTTATATATTTGGGTATTTCAGAAATTTGTCTATCACAAAGTTTTCTCTGTGTTCTTCTTAGTAGCTGTTCTAGTTTGCTAGCTGCCAGAATGCAATATACCAGAAACGGAACGGCTTTTAACAAGGGGAATTTAATGAGTTGCTAGTTTACAGTTCTAAGGCTGAGAAAATGTCCCAATTAAAACAAGTCTATAGAAATGTCCTATCAAAGGCATCCAGGGAAAGATACCTTGGTTCAAGAAGGTAGATGAAGTTCAGGGTCTCTCTCTCAAATGAGAAGGCACATGGCGAACACAGTCTGGGCTTCTCTCTCGGCTGGAAGGGCACATGGAGAATACAGCGTCATCTGCTAGCTTACTCTCCTGGCTTCTGGTTTCACGAAGCTCCACGGGAGGCGTTTTCCTTTTTCATCTCCAAAGGTTGCTGGCTTGTGGACTCTCTGCATCTCAGGGCTACATCGTTCTGCTCTCTCTGAAATCTCTCATTCTCCAAAATATTTCCTCTTTTATAGGACTCCAATAAACCAATCAAGACCCACCCAAATGGGTGGAGACGTGTCGTCCCTTAATCCAGTTTAACAACCACTCTTGACTATATCACATCAACCAGGGAGATGATCTCATTACAGTTTCAAATATACAGTATTGAGTAGGGATTAGTCTACCTTTATGAAATGGGATTTATATTAAAACATGGCTTTTCTTAGGTGGCATACTTCCTTTCAAACCAGCACAGTAGCTTTTGGTGCTGGCATTTGTGTTTGTCTTTCATCCATCACAAATTAATTTTTTTATATAGAGTCAGGTAGGGATTATGGTTCACTTTTCCCATTTGGTTATTCAATTATCCAGCATGCTTTGTTAAAAAGACTTTTCTTTCCCTATTGACAACTGAAGATCGGTTGTCTGAGCAAGGACCATTGGAAGCCTCAGAGACATGAGATAAACTAAGCAACTCAAAATAGCATTACAAAGCCTCTAAAAATTTTACCATCATCAGAGCCACAGCCTAAAATAAATACGCTGGTACCTCCATGCTACATGTAGACAGGGAGACTCCCCGCTAAATTGAAAGATTGAAAAAAGATCCAGAATCTTCTAATATAATAGCCAAAATGTCCAGTATATAATAAAAAAACACACATCCTATCAAGAACTAGAAAATTAAGAAAATGATCAACTGATGCCAACACCAAGATAAATCAGATGTTGGAATAATCTAACTAGATTTTATAGCAGCCATCATAAAAGTAATTAAGCAAGCAATTATAAATTCTCTTGAAACAAATGGAAAAATAGAAAATCTCAGCGAAGAAATGGAGGTCATATAAGAGAACCAATGGAAATTTTAGAACTGAAAAATCAAATAACAAAAAACTTGTTGGATAGACTCAGGAGTAAAGTAGAGATAACTGAGAATATAATCAGGAAACTTGAAGACAGGTCAATAGAATTATTTAATCTAAACAACAGAGAGAAAATAGACTGATGATATGTACACAGCTGTATATATTTATGCTGGAAATGATACCATATGCAAACACTACATCTGGCAAGAAGTATCTGTAACACTTATGGCAGACAAAGAATTATATACCAAAGGTATAAAAAAGGTATGAAAAAGATAACAGGGCTTCAGAGGGTATAGGACAATAACAAAAGATCTAATATTTGTATTTTTGGTGACTCAGAAGGAAAGGTAAAATAGTAGGGATAAAATAATATTCAAAGAATACTATTGATGAAAAATATAAATCCACAGCAAGAATGTAAGTGAGCTCCAACTAAGATACAGCCCCCCCCAAAAAAAAATCCATGCCAAAGACACATCATAATTAAATTTCTGAAAACTAAAGACAAGGAAAAATTCTTAAGTGCAGTCAGTGAGAAATGCCATATAATCTATAGAGGAACACTTATTAGAATGACAGCAAATTTCTCATCTGAATCCAGAGAGGCCAGAAAGAAATGGTCCATTTTTCAAGTGTTGAAAGAAGATAAGTAAACTGTAAATTCTATATCTGATGAAATTATCCTTTAGGACTGAAATGGAAATGAAGATCTTTTTTTTTTCAGATGAAGGAAAGTTAAGGGAATTTGGAGCTAGCAGACCTACCCTAAAGAATGACTGAAGGAAGTTCTCCATATATATATATGCTGAAAAGAAAAGAAATAACAGAAGAAGATTTGGGACTTCAGAAAGGAAAGGAGAAAAATAGAATAGATAAAAATAAGGGTGAAAAGACTATCCTTTTTTTTTTTTCCCTTAAATCATATTTGATTGTTGAAGCAAAAATTACTACTAAGCTGCCTCTTTCCTGGTCCTTTGGCTGGAGAGAGAGGCTTATTATTATAATCATTGTTTTGTCTGCACCCATTGGTACATCCTGATTGTCACCTTCTTTAGCTCTATGTCAGGATATATGAGGCAAAAAGAAAACCCGAGGAACTTGCCACCCTGTCATTTCTTGAGTTCTGAGAACCTAGGTAGTCTGCTTCTCTACCTTTCAAAGTCTTCTTATGTTTGTTTTATATATAATGCTCAGGCTTTTATTTTTACCTAGCACTACAAAATGGGAAAAGCATGTCCACTCTGCCTTCCTATAAGTGTCCAAGGGACTACTTTATGTTAAAGAAATAAGAAAAAATCTAGCATATCACAACAAAGGTTAAGTATTGTTTCATAAAACCTCGCTTTCGTCCATATACATAGATATAGATATGTCTGTGCCTGGTTCACAATATGAAATCTGTTTGTTACAGTAGACATGGTTTAAAAATGTCTTAAAGCCACCAGGATAGTCCAACTATCACTCCCTCTAATGCCTGGATCACTTGTCTAAAAGCTTCATAGAACCTCTGAGTAATTGTCTCCTTGTGTTCTCTCCATGAATCAGAAAAGTTCATGTTTATTTGTCTTAGAGATTGTCCAAAGCCTTTCCCTTTCTACTGCTGTTGAAATATGTAAGTTTTAAACATTAGTTTTATTTCTACAGATTTAGATTGTCTAGTTTAGATACATGGGTAGAGGGGTGAATGTAGGATTTGGTGATTCTACTTAGTCTTTGGGGAATGAGGTTCCTTTATCACAAACTGTTTGAAAAAGAAGAAATTATTCCTGTAGATCAAGCGGAGCAGAGTGAGTTGCATCATGATTTGGGTATATGTGGCGTGAAAACCTGACTGGGATGGACCATCCTCTGCACACACAATGTGGCCACACAATGGTCGTCAGCTACAACCAGGCCAATTGTGAGAACACTAAAGTTTATTTTCTGGGTCCAACTCCTTACTTTCTGTCCCATTTCCTCCCCTCCCTTCTCATTGGGTGTCTTCCTCCTCTCTAACCTCTTTATGCATGGAAAAGGGGAGTATCTATTATGGTCACTGAGACTTGCTGGGAATGGACATGCTAGTCTTTTAATGCTTTTGAGCTATCTATCTGGAAATTTGTATTTTATGCCTCTTCTTTTTGATAGTGCAAAAAGGACTTCAGCCTGTATTTAGAAATTTTGAGCTTCAGCATATATGTATATGTGGAGAACTGCATTTACTTGGCCAAGAAGAAATTTGAAAATCATACTCTGTTTTCCCCATACCCTGACCCAAATGACAAATTTAAACTTAATTTAGTTTTTTTAAACTGACTGGGAAGTAGGAGAGAGCAAAATACATCAGAGACTAGTTCCACAAAGATCCATGAATTCTTTTAACTTGATGTTGCTAGAAAGAGCAGCCTAGCATTCTCAGACCCAGTGTCTTCCAAGACCTGGCTGTACTCTGTGTTAGAATGGGGCCAGTACATTTTTTCTATAAAGGGCCAGATAGCAGATAATTAGGCTTTGTCGGCCATGGGGTCTCTGACGTATTACTCTACTCTTCTGTTGTCGTGAAAGCAGCTATAGATAGTAAGTGAATGAGTGTGGCTGTGTACTAATAGAGCTTTATCTATGGACATTGAAATTAAAATTTCACATAATTCTCATATGCCATGAACTGTTCTTTTTACTTTAAAAAAAGAAACCATTTAAAAATGTTAAAGAAATTTTGGTTTCCAGTTTTCACAAGAGGCAGTGGGTTGGATTTGGTGTGTGGGTCATAGTTGGCCAACCCTGGCCCTTGGTGTCCTCTGGGCAGGGCTTCTGCCTAGGGTGGCGTTGTCCCTCTCCCCCATGGCTTAACCCAAGCCTGCATGCCGGAGACATACGATTTTGGTACATTTCATATATTTTCACATTGAAACATCAATGATCTAACACTTTTGAACACATCCCCATGTAGACGTTTTCAAGAATGTTCTGGGTGCTTTTCCTGGCCCCCAAGTCTTTTCGGTCTCTTCATGTTGGCTTCTACCTCTCACAGTACTGCTTCTTGATAATAATGTGTTCTTAGTGGCCTCTTCCTCATTGAGGTATTACTGTAACAGCTTTTGAAGTCATTATGGAAGCCATTATGCCTGGACTAGAATATTTTCTTTTTTTCTTTTTCCTTCTTAAAGAAGAAAGAAGAGCCAAAGAGTTGTGTGCTGTTGGTTAAAATGGAATCAGTTGGAATGGCTTGTCTGAAAGTTACAGAAGACCTGACTTAGAGTAGCTTAAATGAATAGAGGGTTATTTTTCTCACAAAGCATGAGGTTGCAAGGTGGGAAATTAAGGGCAGAGTTTGAGTAACACAATGATGTTAGAGCAATATGTCTACGAGCCTTTTGGCTTTCTCTCACGTTTGCAGCCGCAGCCATATGGTCTCAGGACATCTACGGCAGCTCTAGGCATCACATTTGCATTCATGGCAGGAAGAAGGGGGGAAGGTGGTACCAGGGTCAGTCCTTTTATGTCAGTTCCAGAACTGTGTCTTTACCTATCAAACTTCTATCTATGCCTCCTAATCAGGAATATGTCCACTTGTAGCTGCAAGGAAGGCTGGGAAATTGAGTATTTCATTTTGTAGCCATATTTTGGGAGATGCAAGGAGGAGGGTGTTGGGAATGTTAAGCTAATCATAAGCGTCTGGACTTTTGTAATGTCCATATTACGTCTAGAGGGTAGTGCTCTGCTGAATTTGAGACATAATGACCTAATGAAGAAGGCATCTTATTTTATAAACATATTTGAGGAGTGTCTGCTATGTGCATTTTATATATGAGGGACATTTTATATATGAAGGCTTTGTCCTCAGGAACTTTTTCTCTAGCAGAAAACAAGGCATATACATGAAATTGTAGGCAATACATCTCAGTTCTAATAACTAATGCTGTGGATTGAACCACATTTGTTTCTAAGGTCATCCATTCATTTAGCAGTATTTATTGGGTACAAAATATTTGCAACTGGTTAGGCTTTTGGGTACACAGACAGTCTCTGCTCTGTAGAAGATGGTCAAATAAATCAGTAGTTTCAGCACTGCTCTATGAGCCTATATAATTTAAATGTATTTTTTGGTTGGAAGCAACTTTTGCTTGCTCTTTTGAAAATGAAGATATAAATTACTTGTAGGAAGGGAATAGCCATGGGTAGGATCAACTCAGTTTCTTTCCATTGTGTCTCTGCTCATTCTATAAACAGTGATTAAGCGCCTTCTGTAGGTTAGTTGCTTGACGTTAGGTTTGTAAAGATTAATAAGAAGTAGTCCCTTGTTTCAGGGCGCTCCTAGTCATAGACTAGGTAGACATGGGAATACATTCTTTGCAGTACTTGGTACACACACACATACACCATAGACTTTTTTTTTTTCGCATGGGCAGGCACCAGGAATCGAACCCAGGTCTCCAGCATGGCCGGTGAGAACTCTGCCACTGAACCACCATTGCCTGTCTGTCCACAGACTTTTTTTTTGTCCACAGACTTTTTAATAAGGAAAGAAATGAATTGTCAGAATTCCTTAGATGGATATATTGGGTACAAGGCCAGTTAAAGTTTCAAAGTAGAATGGAGAGAAACTTCAATTTTTCCTGGAAGAGTTACCCATGCTAATAAGAGGAAGGAAAAGAATATTATGTAGAAACATCAGTTCTGTTAAAGTAAAAAAGCACAAAAAATTGTCAGAGAGCAACTATGGTTTCTGTGTGATGGAGTGTGGGTATCCCTGGTGCAGGAGCCCGAGCATCCTAATGTGCCATTGAAAGTGTGTGCACAGTGTTTCTATTCACGATAAAGCTCAGACTAAAGGAACATTTAACTGGAATGAGAACCCTTACCTTGTTTCCCTACAGGAAGAGTGAGGTGTGGGTGAGGAGTGAAAGGACTGGGAAGTTGGGCAAGTTCTTAGGGGCAAGATCCATTTGTGCTTCAGAATGAATGTAGCAAAGTGACTCCAGTGTATCCCTCAGCTTTTGCCACATCCTCTTGAGGAGGCAAATTAGCTGGGCACTTCTGGAAAGTCTGTTTCTGTTACCCAGGTCATGTCAGAATGGAATGCTTAGAGGCCAGGCGGCTGAGGCTTGCTGTGAAGCTTCTCTTCCCTGTATTGATACTAGCAATGGAAGTGCTTATTCCGAACCAGCTTGTTGCAGTAACCCCATACTGCTGGGCCATAAACTACCTTTTTTTTAAAGGAAACAAACAAAAGAACATGTTCTAGCTGAAAATCAAAATAAGGTTATTCCTAAAGAAATCTCAAACTTCTGGAAAAAAAAAATCTCAACTCGTGGAGGGAGTGGGGTGTGTAAACAAAGGAGAACTTTGCACACAAGATGGCACCTTCAGAATGGTGTCTCAAGACAAGGTTAAAGCCTGTGCATTTGCAGTGAAAAATTTTCCTGTTCAATTTTTAAAACAGTCTGTGAAACCCATTTTTGTTTTTAATTCTTCATTTTGAAGAATTCAGTGTTAGCTATTTTAAAATGAAATAAAAGTGAAAGTGGCTGCATTTCAGGTAAATACCACAGGCAGCCTGCAGTGTCAGTTCAATAACTAGAAATCTGTCCGGCACAGGAGTGGTCAGAAAGATCAGAGAAACGTGATGGGGCTTTCAAAGCCAACCTGTGCACTGCTGAGCCCAGTAAATTGAGTCAATAGCTTTAGTGAAAACAAGCAAGGGTAGTGATGAGGCAGCAAAAAGAAAGCAAACCAGGGGCACCTTTTACATGATGAGCAAAGAGATGGAGGTCACAGCTTCTAAGAAGCCATTTGAAAGTCGCTTGATTTGTAAATATTAGGGACAGGAAATTTCAGGGAAAACAAATCCTGTCAGAAAATTTTTTTAAAAAGAAACTCAAGCACAAAAACCTAAATCAACTACTTACTGGGTTTATGATTGCAGAGGAAACAGCTATGGGGGATTAAAATGTTTGTATGATGAAGGCTACGTGTGTAGAAAGTAAAAAAACTGATTTCCACCTCATGTTTATAGATATTGTACATGTTGAACACTATGTATTTACTAGCAGAGAAAAGTTTCATTCTGGTTTAAGGCATATTCCTGAAAAGAGAAGTTCCTTCAGCAGCTGAACAAATGTTTCGTAAATGCTTATAATGCGCCAGGTTCTGGGTTAGAAAGTGGAGATTATAAAGATGAACAAGGGATTTAACCTGCCCACGAGAGGCTTGCAGGTGTGATAGGTGAGGCCGACATGTCAGTCGAGAGATGAAGCACCTGGAGGCTGTGCATGGAGGGGGGCAGTGAGGAGCATCACTCAGGGACCCTTGCTGTGGCTTTCCAAAGAAGTCTCAGTTGACACTTGGGGCAGGTGGGAATTGACTTTCCAGTGGAGGTGTAGGACTGGGGGAGAGTAGAACCTCTTTCTAGGAGAGGTACCAGCAGGACCAAAGGTGAAAGAAGTATGAGAGTATGGATTGGAGAGGGGGAGATGGGAAGAACATAAGGGACCAGAAGCTACAAACAGTTCAGTGACTCTCCTTGGTCATGAATTCCTGCAAAGCAGGAAGAGAAGGGGACATTGTTGGAGAGAAATCAAAGTCATAATTTTTTTCTTTTTCTCATTAATGTCTAAAACCTTTCCCTGCCAACCTCCTGTCTCCCCGCACAGGCACACTTTTTAAAACAATCAGAATTTTAGTATATTTTATTGAATATTCACTGCCATTCCTTAGGAGATGGGGAAGCTCATTCATGTCAATCGTAATTATCCTCAGGTGCTCACAGACTTTGACCAGGGTTTCTCTTAATGAGGGCTGAAGTGGGCATTCTGGTCTCTTTCCCCCCTCGTCCATTCTTCCCCTGTCTGCTGAATAGCAACCGTGTGGTTTGGGGAATTGGCCTTGGCTGAAGATCACTTGGTCTCAGGATAATCCCACCTCCATTGCTAGTGTTTTGGTTCAGTAATGAAGGAGCCTCACTTGGAGCCCATGAGAGAAGAGGAAAGTTTGGAGGAGGACTGAGGGAGAAACTTGTCTTTCTAGTGCTGAGTGGCAGCCAGAAGCTTGTTATGCTGGTAACTATGGGGAGCCAGGCTCGGGTAGAGCTGGTGTTGAGGACCGCAGAATCAGAATGGGGAGATGAAATGAATCAAAAATTCATTTGTAAGAATGAATGGTAAGACCATTGAACTGGCAAATCTACTCACCCCAAAGGTTGTATCATTATTGCACTTCCTGTTATGAAACATACTAATTTTACCTACTTTTGAATCCAGTTTGGGTTTGCTTGACTCCCATTTGAAATACTGTGCATCCTAACTGATACAGGATCTGTGTGACCTTGATCAGGCACCTGTGTGACCTTTTGTGACCATAATCCTTTTGAACCACATTAAAAAAAAATCTGTGGAATAGAAATAATTACATCTCACAGAGTTTCACGGGAAGATTTTTTGAATTCCAATACAAAGCCTGAGGGAGGAGACAGGAACCGACATATCCTTAGCCTACTCATGATCTGAACATAATTTTTTGTGTTTTTTTAGTGGAATTTAGGGGTTCAAGTGAGGAAGTAAAGCAACCCCTTGAGCGAGTCAGCAGTCTGGATGTGGGTGAGAGATGTAAGTAGCTTGTGCCGGGGTGGGTGGTAGTGAAGACAGAGCAAAGTGGATGGATTTGAATAGTGTTTGGGATGCACAGTTTACTGGACTTGGTGATGAATAGGCGGAATGGGTTGAATCACAAAGTCATGTCAAAGATTTCTCTTTGGTTTCTGTGGGGGTAATTGGAAGAAGGAAGATATGTATATATATTTTTTGCATGGGAAGACCAAGGGCTTAGTATATGTTAATCTTAAGATATTGCTAATGCACTGAAATTGGGATATTGATAACAATTTTACTTACGTCTACTGCTCATGGGGGAGGTCTGAGGTGGAGTTAAAATTTGAGAGTTGCTGGCACATAGATTATGTCAGAAGCCATGGAAATGGATGGTACCTGTGAAAGCATTAGTGGAGAGTGGGAAGGGGGCACCTTACCTCCCATCTTCTGGGAAACCTCCCCTCATCCTTCAGTTATAAAATATTCTTTCAGAAACCTGGCAAAGGAGAAGAAGAGGGACTTATAGCCTGGATGGGGTGTCATGTAAAAAGAAGGATTTTAGAATTGAGAAGCTGGCTGAAAGGGAAGAGTGCTGAGAAAGTAAAAAGCTGGAGATGTTGGGTAGTTGATTATTGCTAAAAATATAATCCTGAGAGAGATGGGAAGGAATTTAAGATTTGGGCCTTAAATCCTTGAGACCAAAGATAAGGGGGTATTGAATTAAGTTTTAAGGATTGGGGGCATGGGGAGTTGACAACTAATTGCCAGAGACCTCAAAACACACACACACACACACACATTACACATGGTGCTTCATGGGGGTCATCTAGGTGGGGTGTATGGTTTTCATAACATTTAATTCTTTCTTTACAATACCCAGTACCTAGGAATGGTTCAGTGAGTACTTGTTGAATGAATAAGTATCCTCAGGAAAAGGGCTTTGGATTGAGTCTGTGGGAGTATCCACATTAAAAGACATGTAGAGAGTAAGTTATAAAAAATTGGAAGCCACTGAATAAGCCAGTGATAACCCTGTTTTAAAATCACTACTTACATTTTCTGCTTCTTCTGTCAAATTGTGAGTTCTTTGAAGGCAACAAATGTCATATATAAATCCGTATTTCCAGGACCTACCCCAGGGATGGCTCAATGAATATTCATTGAATGCATGTAAGAGGATGGCCTTGAATGGATGCTTGAAGGATCTAGAAGATTCAGCAGGGGAGGGAATAAGCCCTTTTTCAGATGGAGGCAGAGATATAAGCTAAACTGTAGGTATTGAAATAATTGCATATATGGGAGGCAGTAATGAAATTGCCTGATTTGGTTTTCTCATCGGTAAAATGGGGATTAGTGACTTGTGCAATGTCAAACAATTTGCAGCTGTTGGTTTCTGCATATAGTTAAATCTATATAACTTCAAAGCTCAGAGTGTCCCTCTGTGCCGTGCTCTCACCTCACCATATTGTTTCCCGTGACCACCTCTCACCTTGCAGCTACCTTGTTTCTTCCCACTTAGGCCTGATGAAATGTTTTCTGTCTTGGACCTGTTCCTTATGTGATTTATTTCTGAGTTACATTTGTTTCTTTTTCCAAGCTCTCCACTGTGGTTTGAATCCACGGGGTATTGATCACCCTGCCCGGGCCGAAGGTATTAAACTGCAAATTGAAGGTGAAGGTATTGAATCTCAATCCATTAAAAACAAAACTATCCAGAAGGTGCCTGACCTGAAAGGAACCCCCAAACGACTGCATGCAGAAGCAGAGGTGACTAAGGTAGGTGATAACCCAATTAATTAAGGAGATACTGAAGCTGCTCCTTTGCTATTTTGTATCCAGTGACAGGGAAGAACTGATAGACTTTCACTAATTACCATTGTATCTTAGGTTAAATGAGCACTGTGTCCCAATTGTAAGTAATAATAAATGAAAACATTGACTGCATTCCCTTTTGATGAATTGAAGCATGTCTGTAGCCAGCCTCTGAGCTAATGGGGTTAGAGAATGCCTTCTACATAAAGCTAAAATATTTGTCTTTTAGGCTCAGATTTACCATGTTAGGATGTTGGGTAAGTCACACAAAGCCTCAGAATCATCATCTATAGAATGGGTATCATAAAAACTACCCATCCATCAAATGATAATGTACATGTAGCAGCGTTTTGTAAAATGGCCAGCGCTGCACAAATATGAGGGGCTGTTGCTGACAAGCACTGTTAGTTAATAATAATAATTGGACATTCTGACTCTTGAATATACTGGCTTATTGTGTCCCCATTAACAATCCTGTGAGACGGACAGTGGCAAACAGGGCCCTAACTAATGAAGGATGTTGAATACTTAGTTCTTTTCAATCGTTAGCCTACATGTAGGTACCTTAAATTGGCAAAATACTTATGGGAAAAGACATACAGCAACATGAGTTCAGGGAAGGGTAGGTGATTCTCTACCAAAGACAGTCTCTTACAAGGGCTTTCCACAATGGTACTGGCATGTATGGATGCTTATGAAACCAACTAAGATGTTGAAGTTGGGGTGGGATCAGTTTTGAATATTTTCACATTGGTGTGCTCATATTAGTCTCCATATGGCATTTGGATTCTCCCTTTGTGCTTTCTTGGTAAGGGAATTTCTTTCCAGCATTTGTTGAGTGAATGAATGTGTACATGCCTTGGGAAGCAAATGTTGCTGACACCCGAAAAACCTTAAATAAATAGGTCACTGTGCTATCATACAGTATTTTTCCAATGTTTTCCAAAATCAAATGTGAATTTTTTGCTTTAACTATGTTTCGAATAATTAGCTTCCCTTCCTTAATGTGGATAATTAAAAAATGATGGCATTCATTTATGTCTATGTGTCAGTGGGAATGTGTATTTTAGAAAGTGGGGAATGGTTAGCCTGGACGATATTGCAGATATTTTGCACTAGACATTTTGTTTGAAAGAAATTACTTCTCATAGGAAATTAGTCAATGGTTGTTGAAGTTTGGTTTGTGAGCAGAATTGAAATGAAGTGAGCCCTATTACTGCTTCCAAATCTGATCATCAGTGGTGCCACATGGGCAGCTTGAAAGAGTGAGGGAAAAAACCCTCTTACTCTTAAGGTCCTTCTTTAATCTGGAAGATAAATAGAGTTTTACTGAGTGGGAGCTTTACAAAAGGATGCTTACTATATTAAAACTCAGAGTGGAGAAAAAGGAAAACAAATTAACATTTGATGTTTGTCCAATTTTTTATTCAACATTAAACATTTCCAGATTATATCTCTTTTATTTGCAAAACAGATTGGTAATAGAACAAATTTTGATCCAAATCTGATACTATTTGATTACTTCTAAATTATTTTGAATATGTGATATTGTAGTAACTCCTGAATTTTCATGTTGGTAGCATTTCATGTCTAGGTCCTTTTGCATTTACTTCTTTGCTGGGAATTTAGTAGTCTACACTAAAGCTTTCCTCAAGAAAAGACAAATAGAGGAAGCCAGATCCGTTAGGGTTCATCCAAATCACCCACAGTGAAACCCCCAGGCAAATGGGGTGGAAATGGGATTCTGGGATTTTTCACACTTATGCCATATTTTGGGTTGAACAGACTAGAAGCTTTAATAAAGCCTAAACAAAGTATTTGTTCTTCCTGGAGGACTAGATGCCAGTGGTGGTGGCTGTGGGATAGAATTAAAATTAAATACCATAGTGCCATCACTGTGGGCCCCAGCAATATCTGGACCACAGACAATGCACACTTGTTTTGTGCATGTAAGAATACATCTGACTTTTCTGTTCTATAGCATTAGAGGGTCACTGGAGTTGTGAGGCATCCTATTTTTTTCTTGGACAAATAATTGAATTTCTGGTCCCTTAAACCTCTCTAAACTTACCTGTGTGTTATTTAAAGGAAATCTTGGGCTAGAAATGTTTGCGACTAAAGTCATTTGATAAATGTAAATTGGTAGAGCTTTTCTAGTAGTTATCAAAATTTTAAACATGTCGTTTTTGAGCCAATAATTCCATCTCTAGAAATTTGTGCTAAAGAAGTAATCATCCAGGTGTGTGAAGATGGCTGCAGGAGGAAATTCACTGGAGTGCCATTTGAAATATAAAAACATGGGAAATTACCTAAATGTTCACTCATATGACACTGGCCAAAGCAACAGTGTATGTCCGTACAATGGAATAGAATTCTTCCTTTAGAAAAATGAGGGGACCTATGGCTATTTATGTAGAAAAATCTGTGATAATACATATTTTTTGTATGCTGTCTGGCAGGGGTCACATTTCATTCTTTTTCCAAGTGAGTATTCTGTTATTTTAGCACCATTTGTTGAATTTTGTTTGTTTGTTTGGGGAAGTGCATGGGTGGGGGGGACTCGAACCTGGGTCTCCCATATTGCAGGTGAGAATTCTACCACTAAACTACTCTTGCACCCTGTGATAATATTTTAAAGTAGAGAGAGGAGGAGAAGGACAGGTTACTGTACAGTGTATATATTTACGTTCCCATTTGTGTACAATTGTTTTCCTCTGTTAAAGATATCACCACGTCTGGAGGGATTTACTCCACAATTTGAGCAGCAGTTATATCTGGAGTTGGAGTTAGAGGGAACAAGTTTCACTTCCTCCACTTCTGTTTTGTTTGAGTTTTTAAAAAACGTGTCCTTTTAAGCATATTTATTCTAAAACCCTTTTCAGATTGCTCTGTTAGCTTCAGTAGCTCAGCTGTGACTTTTCATGATCTTTGGGTCAGTATTCTGCCTTTTAGGTGCTGAATTTTTTTCACATCTAATTCTTGCTGGTAAGTGTATTTACTGAGGGAAGAAAGTGTGTTATCTTTGGGGGTATTTTCCTCTGTGTGCCTGGGGTGGTAGAGGCCATTTGGTGGACCCTTCTGCATTAGTTTCTCCCTGAATTCTTTGGGGTGCAATAGCTCTGATGAGGTTTGCATTAATGCTTCATCTTTATGTTCTGTCTCCCCAGCTTCTGACTGATTATGCAAATCAAGTCTCCCCAACCCCAACTCCCGTTTGTAGGCTTCACCCAGGGAACTAGGTTGCAGCTGTCTGCCATGCTAGTGGACTCAGCCTCTGTGAGTCCTGGTCTTGTCCATCTCTGAACCATTCCTGGACATGTCACCAGCTCCAGGTCCCCACAAGACTACTGAGCGCCATTCCTGCTAGTTACTGAGATTTTCTCTCCCTTCTGATGCCTAGAGAATTTCTCTTCTTTAATTCGAGCTTGGTCTTTTATAAATTTAAATATATCTCAAAAATATATTTTCTAATATCTGTAATTTTAAGAGCCCAAAGTTAGGATTAAAGCATGTGCTTAATCTACTACCTTGACCCCGAAATTTTAATTGCTTTTATAATTTAAAAATTTATGGATATTTCTGTCCTGGGAAAAATAGTCTTTCTTGCTTCTCTAGCTTAGAAGGTAACTTGGGACACTCCACCCTAATTCCTCAAAATACTCAGAACCCTAATTCTAGAAGAGGGTTAGCTGTGCCACAAGTTGCCTTCTGCTGTTACAGACCAAAGAGAAACCAATATTAAACCAAGCTCACTTTTAAGCCTTATCATTGAGCAGCAGTCTGTCTTGTGGAAATATGGATCTGCAAAAGATATTTGCCAAACCAAGTTCTAAGTTCATTTGAGTACTGGGGATACAAGAAAGAACGTGTGTGTCACACCACAGCTGCGGTTACAGTTTCAAGACACAAAACTACATTTACTTTGCTTTACAGATAGATGGTTACAAAGCTAGAGGTATAGTAGGTATAGCATTTTCATCACATCACAAGGCCCCGAAGTTACCCAGGTACACGGCTTCTTTTGTTCCATGCATGGGGCATGCACAGCTGCCGCAGACAACATTCAGGGGGAGACAGAAAAGGCACAGCACTTTCCCAAAAATATTTTATACTGTTCTAGTCATATACATCCAAGATCAATTGATGGTTCCCCACCCCCACCCCCACAGATCAGGTACAGTTCCACACATGGTTTCCAAGGTAACAGCCCTGTCTAAGACTGAAGTCCTTCCCAGACAGGCCCAGGCCTGAGGTTAACCCTTAACTCAGAGGGGTGGGGACAGGACTGCCAGGAAGGGTATTCCATCAGAGGAATAACTTGATCTGTGCTATGAAATATGGTTAAGGTTGGCCACAGTGGCTCAGCAGGCAGAACACTTGCCTGCCATATCAGAGACCCAGGTTTGATTCCTGGTGCCTGCCCATGTAAAAAAAAAAAACAACTCCGTTTTTTTACAAACGGGAATTGGGGTTGGGGAGACTTGATTTGCATAATCAGTCAGAAGCTGGGGAGACAGAACATCAAGATGAAGCATTAATGCAAACCTCATCAGAGCTATTGCACCCCAAAGAATTCAGGGAGAGACCAATGCAGAAGGGTCCATCAAATGGCCTCCACCACCCCAGGCGCACAGAGGAGAATACCCCCAAAGATAACACACTTCCTTCCCTCAGTAAATACACTTACCAGCAAGAATATAATATATTTTTCCCATATATATATATGGGTAAAAGTAAATACATACATAGAGCTAAGAATGGAAGGCACCTTAAGTGATGAAGTCTAAGTATCTTGATAAAAGATGTGGTAGCATAGCTGCTCAGGTGTGTTCTACATCAATTTCATTAGTCAGGGTTTGTTTGTTTGTAATCTTAGGTTGGAATAGTAGGCCAGGACCAAGTTATATAGGAATTGAATGCTGGGGTGAGTAGTGTGTATTTATCTCTTTCTGCACTGTCCAATATGGTAGCCACTAACCATATGTGGCAATTAAAATTTGTTTGTTATAATTTATTTATTAACTTTTTATTTTGAAATAAATTTTAACTTACAGAACAGTTTTAAAAATGATACAAACTTCAGAGTACTCTTAGCATACCCCCACCCCTGCAGATGCCCAGATCCACCAATTTTAACATTTTCCCACCTTTACCATATCATTCTGCCTATGATCTATGTATGTACATATGTATGTATCTATATATCCATCCATCTATCATCCTAGTGTGTATGTATGTATCTATCTATCTATCCATCTATCCATCTATCCATCTATCCACCCATCTTTCATCATCTATTTTGTGACTTTTGAGAGCAGGTTGCACACATGATAATCCTTGAAGACATAATACCTCCTTCTGAATTATCTACGAACAAGTGTATTTAATTATATAATCTCTTTAAGTGAAGTTATCAAGTTAAGAAATTTAATGATATAAAGCTCATGTTCTACATTCCAATTTTATCTTATATCCCAATAATGACCTTTTGAGCCATTTCTCCTCCATTCTCCATCCAGTATCATCTATTGCATGTAATAGTCATTATCTCTTTAGTTTATTTTTCTTCCTTTGTTTTAATTGTGAAAACAGATGCATAACATAAATCTTCCCACCCCAGCCCTTCCCAGGCATACAATTCAATGGGATTAATTGCATTCAGTGTCATGGTACACTTACCATCCATTGCTAGAACTTTCCCTTCAGCCCAAACAGAAACCTGACACTCATTTGTGTCAATTCCCTATATTAGTCAGGGTTCTCTAGGGCAACAGATTTGATAGATGATATCTGTAAATACTATGAGATTTTTATAAAAATCGTCTCACATTACTATGGGGATGTACAAGTCCGAATTCCATAAGGCAAGCTATAAGGTGGGAACTCTGTTGAAGGTTTTTAATGGATTCTCCAGGAGAAGCTGGCTGGCTGAAGTAGAGATTCACTATTCTTACTGCTGAAATCATCACAACTTCTTTTAAAGCCTTCAACTGATCAGATGAGATGTATCGTGCTTGTTGAAGGCATTGTCCTCAGTTGATTGTAGATATAATCAGCCATAGATGCAATCAGCTTACTGGTTATTTAAGTCTACCAAATGTAACAGTCAGGCCAGTGATTGATTAACCAAACAACTGGATACCATAACCTGGCCAAGTTGATACATGAATCTAACCATCACAGTCCACTTGTCAACTTGGCAGGCATGCACATCACCTTAAACCATAATCTCTAAACAAAAAACAATAGTAGTCATATTTTTTTCACCTAACAGTACTCAACTGTCCTGCATACAACTGGAAATGCACTAAATCTTTCCAGAAGAGGGTACAAGGCCTTGGGTAATATTCATTCTTAAATTTGGTATCCTATAGCTTAAATACAATGGCATGATACTTAATATAACTTATGTCATATGATAAAGGGATGAGATAGGGAAAAAAATTTGCTTTATATACATATACAAACATACTCATAACAAAACAAGGAAGAAATATTCATAACCATTACAGTCCTTGTTTCTATAACTGGCTACTTTGTCGTTGTTTATATTTATCACTCCCTTCTTCCACTGCCTATTCCATATCTCCTTTGCCCTCAGTAAGCACTTCAGTTGGCCATGGTTCTTTGCTTGATGGGGTGACCCAAACCTTCATTCCTGAAGTTTCTGGGCCATTGGTAGTCCTGTCTGGTTTGGGTTGTTGCAGTTTTCCATTGACTTTAATCATTGGGCATAGTAGTACTAAGAGATGCCCTAGGGGATCTCTTGTATTCCAGGCAAACTCTTCTTTGCCTCCATTGTGTAGTTGCAGTCCTCTTTCCCTTTAATAGTCAGGATCAATTACCCCAGTCAATACATTAATTCCCTTCTTTGCTTATTGATTCAGAGGCACAAAGAGCCCAAAGTGGCCAGGTGGCAGTCTTAACTTGCATTTCAATGGAATCATTGTTGTGCTCCTGGTGAAAGCACTCTTCCTATAGACCAGCAAAGCTGCTGGGACCAGAAGCAAAAATTTTTTTAGTGGATTATTAGGGGTGATAGTGTGTGGTTCCAATTCCATTTCCACCTCTTGATTCCTGGGCCCGTGAATCCTGGCTGTGGGAGAAACAGTACCATAGAGTGGATCCTGATTTAGAGCATGCAAAGCCTCCTGGAGAACATTGCCCCAAGCCCTGCAAAGTATTGCCACCTAACCGAAGCTGTAAGTGAGTCTTCAAAAGGACAATCCACCATTCTATCCATACAGCTGCTTCAGGATGATGGGGAGAGACTAGTGAAATCCATGAGCGTGTGCCTATTCCCACACTTCATTTGCTGTGATGTGTGTCCATTGATCAGAAGCAATGCTGCATGGCATACCATGATGGAGGTTAAGGCATTTTGTAAGTCCACAGGTGGTAGTTTTGGTAGAATCATTGTGTGCAGGGAAGGCAAGCCCATATCTGGAGCTTATTCCAGTTAGAAGAAATTGCCACCCCTTCCGAAATGGAAGTGGTCCAATTTAATCAACCTGCCACCAGGTTAACAGCCTGATCGCCTCAGGGAGTGGTACAGTATTGGTGCCTGAGTGTTTGCCTCTGCTGCTGGCGGATTGGTTACTCAGCAGTAGCTGTAGCCAAGTCAGCCTTGGTGAGTGGAAGTCCATGTTGCTGAGCCCATGCATAGCCTCCATCCCTACCACCATGACCCCTTTGTTCATGAGCCGGCACTGTCAAGATCCATCTGTTTTCTGCACAAGCCAAATAGGGGAGTTTATTGGCAGTGTGGTAGGAGTCACCACCCCTTCATCCTTCAAGTCCTTGATGGTGGCACTCATCTCTGCAATCCCTCTAGGAATTTGGAGGGGTTTTTTTCCTTTTTATAAACATTTATTTTAAAATAATTTTAGACATAAAATGATCACAAAGGTAGTAGAGTTCTCATAGATCCTTCACCCTGCTTCACCAAATGTTGACATTTTACATAGTTATGATAAATTTATCAAAGCTAAGAAATCAACACTGGTACAGGACTGGAAACCAGTTTTCCCCCTAACATTCTTCTTTCTGTTCCAGGGAACTACATTGCATCAATCGTGTCTGCTTTGACTCCTCCAATCTGGAATGATTTCTCCATCTTTTCTTGTTTTTTATGATCTTGACAGGAGTGAAGAGTATTAGTCATTTTTTTTTTTGTAGAATGTCCCTCATTTTGGGTTTGGCTGATACGATCTCATAATCAGAGTGAGGTTATAGTTTTGGGGGAAAAATGTCACAGAGGTGAAGCACCCTTCCCACTGCATCCCAGCAGAGGGTATGTGGTGTCAACATTGCTCATCATTGGTGATGCCAGCCTTGGTCCCCTGGTTAAGATGGTGTTTCTCCACTGCAAAATCGCTGTTTTTCCCTTTTCATGTTTCTTTAAGAAGTGAATTACTTACTTTTATTTTCGTTTTTGTGAAAAATAGCATATATACAAAAAAGCAATAAATTTCCAAGCACAGCTCAACAATTAGTTGTAGAACAGATTTCAGAGTTTGGTATGGGTTACAAGTCCACAATTTTAGATTTTTACTTCTAGGTGCTCTAAGATACTGGTGGCAAAGAAATATAAATATCAATATAATGACTCAGCAATCAAATGCATTTGTTAAATCCTACTTTGGTGTTTGTATAACCACACCTTTGATCTTTCTCCCACTCTTTAGGGGTATTCTAACTTTTTCATGTTGGAAGGGGCTGTCAATAATATGGGATAGGGAGATGGAACTAGTGTTCTGGAGAGGCTGGGCCAACTTCATTTCAGGATTTATCTGGTCTGGGACTCATCTGGAGGTTGTAGGTTTCTGGAAAGTTACCCTAGTGCATGGAACCTTTGTAGAATCTTACATATTGGCATAGGTGTTCTTTAGGATTGCCAAGAATGGTTTTGTTTAGAGTTTGGCAAGTTATGATAGGTAGCAATGTCTAAATGAAGCTTATGTCAGAGTGACCTCCAGAGTAATCTTTTGACTCTATTTGAACTCTCTCAACCACTGATACCTTATTTGTTATACTTCTTTTCACTGAGTCCAGAGGGTTTTGATTTACTGCTTTGTTGGATAGGTGAAGTTCTAGTGGCTTCCACTTGGCCTTTCCTATTATAATAGGCCTCACAAATCAGGGAACCAATGTGGAGATTCTGTCAGTTGCTGAATATGTCTATTCCAATTATGCATTCTAGAACTGGAGAAATAACCACAGAATGGGTCTGGGGACCCATTGGACCCACTGTGAGATGGGCCGGAGCTAAAACTCCATTGATCACCTGACCTTAAGCCCCTACTCTGACTGTTGTACCACAGTGACATTTTGGATCTCCTGGAATTAATGCCACTTCTGAGCCAGTGTCTAATAATCTCCAAAATGTCAGATCATTTCCTTTTCACCAATGATAGTAAAAAGTCATAAGACTCTTTGGGAAGTTCAAGTTCTCTGATTCTTTCTATTGCCACCTCCAATCTGCTGTTGAACTCCTCTAGGAATTTTTAATTTCTGTTAACTAGGGTCTTCAGCTCTGTTTGGTTCCTTCTCATAATTTACATCTCTCTTTTGATATCCCCTTTGAGTTCATCTGTCTTTTTCTTTATTTTCTCTGTTCTTTGTCCGTATTTTCCTTTAGCTCTTTGGGTATATTTAGGACCATTTTTTACGAGTCTTTGTTTGGAATGTCCTAGTCTGATCCTTCTCACTTATGGTTTCAAATGCTTTAGTCTTTACCATTGCCTGGGTCATTACTTCCTGTTTTTCTTGTATGTGTTGTTATATTTAGTTGAAACCTAGACATTTTGATATTTTAATGTCTTATCACTGGAGTTTATGTTCTGAGGAGTCTGTTCCTTAAGCTTGTATCCAGCTAGTGTTATGATAGAATGCCAGGAGCTAATAAAAACAACAACAGTGAAAATAATAATAATAAAGAAGGGAAAAAAGAGAAAACATCTTTCATCATCAGTCTTTGCAAATAGACCTGTGCAAGCAATCTCTCTCAAGGCTTATCTGTACATTGAGTTTATAGAATAGCTCCAGGTCAAAGCATGGCTATTTATATTTAAATGAATAAAAATTGAAAACAATGAAATAATGTGCTTCCTTAGTCATACCAGTCATATTTCAAATGCTCAATAGCCCCATGAGTCTAGGGGCTACTGTATTGGCCAACACTGATACAGAAAATCTTTCAACCCAGAAAAATCTACTGGACGGAGCTGCTCTAATCTGTGGGAAGCCATTGAAGTTCTCTAGGTATAGAAATTAAGATGAAAAAAGAAACTGCATTGACATTCTCTCTGATCCTTTCCCTTGGGCCTGGATGGACAAGTGCTTTAGTTGTAAGAGAAATGTTGGAATACTCAGGACTCTCTTTTGAAAGTGATATTCCTAAATATTCTGATGGTTGGGATTTGAGTTTCCATGGTAACTCTGGCTCTGGGGAAAAAATCAGCCTATCAGCAGGCAGTATCCTGGCTATTCTCCACTGAGAATTCTGAGGTGTGTCCTGACAAGAGGCCTAAACATAGGTTTGGGAAATTCAAGAAACTTTTGACTTCTAGAGTTGCTTTTCTAGGCCTTCACAAAGAAAACTTCCCCTTTCTATGTTTTTATGCCTGTAAAATGAGAGTTTTACTTAGGTTAATCCTTCTTTTTCCATGGCATAATGCTAATTCTCCAGTCTATACAGTGGTAGGTCACAGTGAAAATCAAGAATCTTAATGGCTCTTTGAATGTCCCTCACATTGCATGCCTGCCCCATATCTTTTATTTTAAAACTTGTACCCCCATTTTGTGGCTGAGAAAACCAAGAATTTAAGAGGCTTGCCGAATCTTAGTTTCTAGCAGAAAGAAATGGAACTTAAATTTAAGCTTAAAGATTCTAAATCTAGTGTTTTTTTTATTTCCCTAACATTAAATGTACAAAATTAAGTATTTATTGAAAAGAAAATTTAATCCAGTACACAGAGAATCTGGCCAACTAGGCAAAGGAAAAGGTTAAAAGCTGCACATATTTTTTTATCCCTCCAAGAGAAATGCAGCACATCTTGATTGCTGTATTATATAAGGGAGAAGCAGTGCCAATATCAAAAACAGTGAATAATTGCTTGCACTTGGTTTTGGGATGCATTATGTGAATCTTTGGCAACAGATAGATTTTTCTCATTAGGCTAATATTAGATTTAGTTTGCATTTCTTTGGCACGGAGTTAAAGGAGCTGGCCTGGAAATGTGTTGCTGGAGGCAGGAGGAGGAGAGAACCTGGTGCTTTGGCTAAGCCACAGGCTGATAAATGAGATTTGACCACAGGGAATCTGGTGGATGTTTGTAGGAGTGAACAGGAGGCATGAATCTGAGATTAAACTACAAAATTAAACAGAAAGCCAAAAAGAATTCAGACTTGGGTTAAAAGATGAGAGGTGGATTATACTTAACTTTGATCAAATTACATTGCTCAGCTGCCCCCGAGGAGATCTGTGGCAATTTGGGGATAGAATGATCTAATTCTTGGCTCTGGGAGCAAAAGTCTCCAACTGAAGCTGCCAACCCAATATAATGTCACCAAAGATATGAAAGGACATAATGCATGAGAAACCTAACAAGCACATACTTTGTTAAGAATTGTCAGAAGGGCCAGAACAAAACAGACAAGCCAGAATGACTTCATGCTCTGTGAGTTCCAAGATGTATGCACCAGGCACTTGGACAGATTGCAGAAGAGACTACAGTAAACCCATATTTGAAAAGGTGAGCATTTATTAATAACATGTCAAACTTTGAAAAGTGTGATAATAAATATAGTGTGTATTTGAGCCATAAATCCACAGTATATTCAACAAAGAAGGAAAGCTAAGGAACATCTAATTTATTCTACGCATAAGGGAGCTGAGACTCAAATAAGATTGAGTTGCTTCTCCAAGGTCTTGAGGCTAGTAATGGCACTGTCTGATTAAAACAGAATATTTTAGTGAATGGTCAGTGTTTTCTGCTCTTTTATGCTAAAAAATCTGTGCAGAATTACAAGTGCTTGGAGCCATTTGTTTAATGGTACTTTTCCGGTGTCCTGAGATTATAGGGTGAACTATTTGAGGATGCACAAAGGAAGGAGGCATTTAGGATAGCTAGGGTCCCTAACAGTGGGTGGCTCCATGTACAAATACAGATTCATTGGCAGTTTTGATACAGCAGAGCTAGTCTTCTGGAGTAGAGGTGTTCTCTAAGCATATGCAGTTTATCCTCTCTATATGCGCACATACAGATGCTAAGACATCTTCTTTATAAATATGCAAATTGTTTAATAACATTTATAATTTTTCAATTAATTCTTTGTTTTGCTTTTCCTAATATTCTATACCTTAGTGGCTTTAGAGTTGTGCATATTCCAACTCAGATGACTATTTAGATCAGAGTTTGCATATGGTTCTGCACAGTGGGTGTGGATATCTCCAAGGGTCTTTGAGGAAGTGGATGTATTTTATTTAGATAAGTGGCAGACCCGTGGTTCACATTCAGGTCTGCATGTATTCCATGTTACCTCCACTGTGCTTCAGCATGGACAACTGGATGCCTGGACAGCCTAGTTTTATACACTGTACACCCAGAAGTATTGAGAACTGTGGGGAGGAGAGGGAAGTGGGGAGTAGAAGGGGACTTTAATTTTAAGAAAAACCTGTACTCTCTTCCCTCCTCCCTATATACAAATGACTATGACTACTACTTATCTGGATGTAAGTGGCCAAGAGTTATTTAGTTGTATGGGAAAAACATTATAATAAGTAATAAATGGTTGAAAATTGCCCCAACTATATTGATATATCACTGATATACTGAGAAAGAGAAAGATTTTGTGATAATGATTGAACTGGAAAAAATAGACAGTTTTTCATTAAGTAATAAAATGTAAATGTCATGGTCAATTCTCTTATTCAGGGTCGAATTGTTCATCACCAAGTCATGTTGGTTCCTTCTATCCCCATTACATATTCTGAAATCCATCCATGTTCCTGCCCCACTGCTATTACAGGAGTCCCTCTCTCATGTGGATGTCTGCAGCCTCTTCATTGGCCTCTGCTTCCACCCCTGCCCTCTGTGATCTGTTCTCCACACAACAATCATGGATCAGATGATGCCACCCACCCAATTAGAGTCCTGTAATGGTTTCTCATAGGATTTAATGTGAAAATCCAAACTCATCCTGATCTAGAAGAAGCAGAGAGATTTCGTCCCTGTTTACTTCTCCAGCCTCCTCTCATGCCTGGCCCTCTCTTGTTCTCGGTGTTCTGGGCATTCTTGCCTCTCTGGTTCTTGAATATATCAAGGTAGGTCTCTGAGAGCATTGGTCCCATCCCTCCCACCTGTAATGCCTTTCCTCTAGGTCACTGCATGGCTGGCTCCTTGGTGTTTAGGTCCCTGCTCAAATGGGTCCCTCCATAGAGACCTTCCCTTACCATCTGAATTAACCCCCCAGTCACACACTCTGACCTCACTCTGTTTGATGTCCTTCCTAGGGCTACTTTCTGTCTGAACCACCTTGATTGTTTATTTTCTCTCTCTTCACTAGAATTTCAACTTCTTGGACCATGATCTTCTCTCTCTTGTTCACTGTGATAACTTCAGTGCCTGCCACAATGTCCAGCACATAACAGAGAATAAGTCATTGATACATTAATGTAAATCAGTTCATGTGATACAGAAACCCCTTACTTCTGGGTCTTCCTCTCTTTTGTCTCAAAGTTATCTATTATCCTTTGTTTTTCTACAGGTGAGCAGGCAGAGAAAGTCAATTTTTGCCTGGATCCTATAATTATATGGTGGACCATGTCAGGGGAATACTTTGCTCGACTGATGGGTGCAGTGGGACATTGTCCACAGGACAGGTTAGGGATACTTCCATAGCCGCTGTTGTGCTCTTCATTCTCAGAAAGTCTAGGTTGGTCCCTAAGACCAGGAAAATCCCCACTTTGTGGCAAGCATTCCAAACTCCACCAAGGTAGAGCCTCCAAATTCCAGATCAGGAGATCCAGTGTGCTCTCTGCCACCTCCAGAGTTTGACCAGTGTTTGTTCAGATGAAAGGTTTCCTTCACCCCCCCAACCCAACTCTGTTCAGGGTCCTTAGTGTAAACATCAGCTGGCTCCCTTGATTTCAACCCCATCTCTCTGAAGTCAAAACTTCAAGGAAATAGAAAGCAGCTTCTTCTTGTTAAACAATTGGGAACCCCTGACTAAAATTGAAAATCAGAGCACCAGGTCCAGACAACACCTGAAAATTATTTCCAATGTTTTACAAATTAAAGTTTTCAAATGTTGCTTCACATGTATCTGCTGATATATAGGAAGTACACATTTTGGCCAAGTGACAAATGGCAGTGTTGAATCACTATTTGGCAGAAGTTGAATATTACCATTATAGAATAAAAAAGGCTGGCATGCAAGCATAACCTCAAATACTAATAAGACTACCTATTTATTACAATTTAATTAAAATAGTACCAAGCATATTTTTTAATTGGCAGTACAGTGCAGCAGTAATTCTTTTTCAGTGCCCTCAGATATCACGGTTTTTATATTACACATTCATGATACTAAAAATATGTTCTCTTTCAACTGAGGCCAGTGGAGGAGCAAAATACATTTTTGTCCAGCTCTGCCATTAAGGGTAGTGCTGCTGCTGATGTTCCCCCCCAAGTCATTAAGCTTTCTTCCTTTCCAACAGTAACTGACTAAAATAAAAGCTTCAACTCCTGGATTTGCTATTTCAGTTGACGATCATGATGCAATTTCATTGGAGCAATCCCATAAACTAAAGCTTTGGTCTGCTTTTTTTTTTTGGAAGGAGGTGCTCTTAAAAATATTTCAAAAGCAAGCTTGATTTTTTTTCTTGCTAGTTTTTGTGCTTTTTAAAAATAATGTTTTCACACTATTCATTGTAAAGCATGACTTCTAATCCAGTAGCCAGAATAATCTTGCTCATGGGCAAGTCAGATCGTGCCATTCCTTTGCTCACAGCCCTCCAATGCATCCCCATTTCTCTCATATTAAAAGCCTAAGTCCTTCCAATGCCCTGCACGGCCCTGCAGGGTATGTCCCTCGGGAAGCCACTCGCGCCATCTGTGCCTGCGCTCTTCCAAGCTCAGCTGCTCCCAAATCAAACCAGGCACTTTCCCACCTCAGGCTTTCAACTGGCTGCTCCTTATGCCTGGAATTCTCTTTCCTTAGGAATCATAAGGCTCACTTCATCTCCTTCAAATAGTTTCTCCCAGTGTCACCTCAGTGAGGCTTGGATAATTTCTCTTCGAATGCCCCTTATCCCCTGACTTTTGTTTCCCACGCTCCTCTCTCCCCGCTGCCAAGCATGTACCACCTTCTAAAGCAGTATGCAATTTACGTACTTATTATGCTTGTTATTATTTTCTGCCAATGTCCACTACCCTATAAGCTCTGTGAAGGCAGGGACCTGTTTTGTTCAGTGAGGTATCCTTAAGACTCATGACCTTGCCTGGCACATAATAGGGGCTCAGTATTTGTTTGCATTATTTCTTGTAATGATGAGTATGTATTTATTCTTCATCTGCAGATATGCTTTCTTTTCTATTAGAACAGTTGTATGTTTACAGAAAAATCACAGGAAGTATAGAGTTCCACTGTACCCTCCTCTCACATGTTTCGCTATGAACACTTTGCATTAGTGTGGTACCTTTGTTACAATTCATGAAACATTAATAAAAGTACACTATTAACTACAGCCCATGGTTTACATTAGGGTGGTCTGATAGACTTTTAAGATATAAATCAAACAAGAATTTCACTCTTTAAGTTACATCTAGAATGTCTATTTTATTGGAGTAAGAACTTTCGTATAGCAACAAAAAAATCCAAATGACATCCTTAGTTTGTGTTACTGATAGTGCTGCACTGACAGATATATAAATAATCTGTGTGATCAAATGAGCATTAATTACACGCAAGTTCAGGATTGCCAAAATACAGTTGAAATGACATTTGGCTGCTTTGCTTGCCAAACACCAAGGCAGAAGCCAAATCATAACAGCAGATTTTTGGCCAACCAAAAGCTGAACTTCAGAGCCTCCTTGTCCTTTATATAACTAAGTAGTTTAGCTCCTAAATGCTCATGTGTTTAACTTGCTCATTGTGTAGCTCATATGTTGTACTAAATAGACAAAGAAGAGTTAACCTTACACATGCCTGGATGGTACTAACCTTTTAGAGATGGCCAGTAACAGGCCAGAACTAGAAATGACAGAAGAGAGGAAGGCATCAAAGCTTGAAATTATCAAGCCATAAAGTTTTTATAGAGGAGATATGATTTCACTATTTTGATTTATCTTTAATATATTAAAGAGTACAGGTTCTGGGACTGGGTTATGATGCCTGCTCAGCATTCACTAGCTGCTTCACCCAGGACCAATTACTTGACCTCTCTCAGTTTCTTTATCCAACTAAGAGAGATAATAGTAGTACTGACCTCACTGGTTTGTTGTTAGGATCGTCGGAGTTTATATATAATGTACCTAAGATAGGCCCTGACATATAAATATTAATTAGGTGCTTGCTACTGGTGTTTCTCTTAACTATCATTAGCACTACCCTCAGGAAATATTTGGCACTATGGGTCAAAGATCCAGATATATAGTTTAAGCAGAGGTTTTAATTTGGCACCTGCAGTCATATTGACTCTATGAACAAGTTTTGTTTGGCCACACAAGCTTGAAGTTTAAATTGTTTGCCAATGGAGAAAAAAAGCATATTTTTTTCATCTAAAAGCTCCAGAATCCCTGCTGCTCTTGGAAAATCAGAAGATCTGCAAATGGAAATGCTAAGCCTAACTTTGTGCCAGCTGTCTCGGCCAGCGGCTGCTCCTTATTTAGATGGGCATGGTCTTTGTAGTTTGAGTCTATCCTTACCTGCCCCTTTCTCTCATTATCTTCTTCCCTGCTCTGCTTTTATAAGCCATTCCTGTGGGTGTGAATGGTTGCAAATAGGACCTTTTCAGGTGTTATTCGTGAAGCTGAGCCCAAATTGAATGGGGTGGGCCTTCATCCAATATAGCTGACATCCTTATATGCAAAGGGAATGGGCTAGAGAAAGAGAAGCCACGTAAAAAGCGAGAAGCTGGAAGTCAGCGGGACATGGAGAAGGAAGGGAAAGCCATCGCCCTGTGTGATGAGCCCCAGAGAGTCGCTGCCTTATGGGAGAAAGCCTCACCTTGCAGACTACTGGATTTCAGACTTCTCCTAGCCTTAAAACCTTGAGCCAGTAAGTTCTAATTGTTTAAACCAATCTGTCGTACGATATTTGTTTTAGCAGCTAGAAGTGTAATGGCACACCTCAAAAGTGCTTTGATAGAAATGTCATCTTTTCAGCCTAATTTGAGTCTCTTCCTTCCCTCTTCCCCATCACTGTTGACCTAGTGTTAACTATTTTGCACAGATGGTGACAAGTAGCCGTTGCATTTCATGGGTGATGGGAAAAGGGGAAGAGTGTGACTGTTGGGGAACACACTTAATGCTGTTTTTAGACATATTCCGAGAGTTTTGTGTTACTGCCACAGAACCCTAGCCTAAGTTGAGTAATCCAGGTGGCATCTGGAAATAATGTGATAATGCCACTCCTAGACTGTAATCTCCTGACAGGCAGGTATCTTGAAAAATCAAATCTGAGCTTCAGCCCAAGTACAACCCTGGATAAACATGAGTGTGCTTAACTCTGTCTCTGAAGTCAGTATCGATCGTGACTTTTTAACAGAGACTATCAGTTACTCTTTTTACTCTGAACTATTAAACATAATTAAGTTTCCATTTGAAGATTTTAAAGCTTTTCTCCTGGGTCCCAGCAATTGTTACCAAAGTCAGGATATCCTGAGGCCTTCCCCTCCCTAGTGCCCTATCTTGTGCTTGTGTGTAATTGACAGCAGTTAGCTATTGCTTCCATGGCGTTTTGATGCTGTGCTTACCTTTTCATATCGGCTCGTTCTTTTTTTCTACCATGTATCACTGAGTACTCAGCACCTGTTACTGGTCAAAATTGCTGGGCTGAAAACTAGAGACGAATCTTGTTTTTTACAAGTGTCATTGTTGTGTGTGTATGTATGTGTGTCCACATCTGTTTTAATCTGCTTAAGCAATTACTCTGTTTTAGAGAAGCTGACCTACTTTTCTCTCCT
>PVIY010020779.1:0-43499 GCA_004026745.1 Myrmecophaga tridactyla
CATGGTAATTCAGCATCTATGGAGTCCTTCTGCAGTCTCTACCATCCCTCAGAGTTTTAAACAAGTGGGACTTGTCCTTTTATTTATTGAATCTCTGGGGAGATTTTTTCAGGGGGTATGTGAGGTCACTATATTGATGAAGTCACCCAAAATGATTTCAATTTTAATTGGTCCAGCCCATCCAGGGCTGCTGCATCTACAACCCAGAGCAATTGTCCCAATTGATTTTTGACAAGAGTGCTGTATACACTCTACCTGGAAATGGTAGTCTTTTTAATACTGGTGCAGGAAAAACTGGATGCCCATATGCAAAAGAATGAAGGTGGACCTCTCCCTCACATTACATACAAAAATCATCTCAAAGTGGATCAAAAACATAAATATAAGAATCAGAGCTATAATTCCCCTAGAGGAAAACATAAGGAAGCGTCTTCTGTACCTTGTTTAGGCAATGGTTTCTTGGACTTTACACTAAAGCAGGAGGAACAAATGAACAACAAAAAAAAGATAAATGGAACCTCATCAAAATTAAAATCTGTATGCATCAAAGGATTCTATCATGAAAGTAAAAGGAAAAACTACAGTATGGGAGAAAATATGTGTAAACAGCATATCCAATAAAGGTTTATTATCCAGGATATATAAAGAAATCCTATAACTCAACAAAAAGATAACTCAATTAAATGGGCAATAGGTTTGAATAGATATTTCTCTAAAGAAGATTTATAAATGGCCAAAAAGCATGTGAAAAGATGCTCAATGTGATTAGCCATTAGGGAAATGCAAATCAAAACCACAATGAGAAATATTTTCACACTTACTGTAATAACTATATTAAAAAATTGAAGGTAATAAGTGTTGGAATAGATGTGGAGAAATAGAAATAGAAACACTGTTCCTTATCGATGGAACTGTAAAATGGTTTTGCTGTTCCTCAAAAAGTTAAGTATAGATTTACCATATGACCCTGCAATTCCACCTCTAGGCATATACTGAAAATAATTGAAAGCAGGGACTCAACCATATGTTTGCACACCAAAGTAAAGGCAAATGCAATCCAAGTGTCCATGAACTGATGAAGGATAAACAAAATGTAGTATATACATTCAATGGAATATTATCTACCTTTAAAACTGAATTTTTGATATATGCATGACAACAAGGATGAACCTTGAAGATACCATGTTGAGTGAAATAAACCAGACACAGAAGGATAAATATTGTATGATCTCACTTATGTGACATAGTTAGAATAGCAAATGCCTACAGTCAGAAACTAGAATACAGATTACCAGGAGCCTGAGAGGGAGTAGGGAAGGGAAGTTAGTATTTAAATTGTACAGAGTTTATATTTGGAATGATGGAAACATTTTGATAATGTGTGGTGGTGATGGTAGCACAACATTTGTGAATGTAAGCAACAGCACTGAATGACATATTTGAACATAGCTAAAAAGGGAAATTTTAGGTTATATATATTTACCTGTCTATGTATGTATGTATGTATGTATGCATGTATGTATGTATGTATCTATCTATCTATCTCTCTATCCATCTATCCATATCTAAAATAAAAATTAAAAAAAACATAGGGTTGTACACCATAATCAATGAACCCTAATATAAATCATGGATACTATATAATAATATTCTTTCATCAATTGCAACAAATATACCACACAAATGGAAGATGTTAATAGTTGGGGGAATATATGGGAACTCTCTGTTTTCTTTTTCTTTTTTTTTGGCATGGGCAGGCCCAGGGAATTGAACCTGGGTTTCTGGCATGGCAGGCGAGAATTCTGCCACTGAGCCTCCATTGCACCACCCCAAAAATCTGTGCTTTCTGCATAATTTTTCTATAAACCTACAACATCTCTAATTAAAGAGTTACTCAATTAAAAATAAATATTCAAAAAGATCTCACATTATCCAACCTCCAGAAGAATGGGTAGTGGAGAACAAAATGGGGTGTTAAAGAATATAAAGTTACATTCTGCTTCCTAGTTGATGACCATTCAAACCAAATTCTACCATGAATGTAGTCATGCAAATTTGGGGTGATTGAATATCCTATAGGACATCCATGTGAAAATGGCCTACTTGGGTACTAAAAATATAGATTTGGAAGTCATTGGCATATACATTGTGTAGGAGTCATGGAAATAGATGGAGTAGCAAGCGGAGAAAGTAGAAAGTAACAGAAATTGGCAAAGACAGAAAGTAGAGAATAAACAAATCGTATGTATGAGGAAATATAAGCAGAACCCTAGGTAGCACCAATATTTAAAGTATAGAGAAGGAGAAATGACTAGGTGAAACCAATAATGAATAAACAGAAAGGTTGGAAGATAATCCAGAAACCATGGTTGCAGCAAAACTAGAAGAGGAGGAGAAAATTGTAAAGAAGAAACAGTTCACACTGTTAAAATTTTTCAAGAAAGAAATAGATAACAGAAAAGGGACAATTAGGGTGTGTTTCCTAAAGATGGAAAACAAAGAAAAGAAAGGATAGGAAAAGAGAAAGAAAGAAAAATAAAATAAAAATAAAGAAAAAAGAAACAAAAGGGAATAGAAGCCAAGGGAAGGGAAAGGGAGGGAAAGGAAGGGAAGAGAAGAGAAAAGAGAAGAAAATAGTCTACAGGTCCTCTTTGCTGTCAATGACATGACACCTTTCCTCGTACTGGCAAAATGAGATACTGCTTCTAAATTAATAGTCTAGGAATTTAATATAGTGGTTGCTTCCTCATGCATATCTGAATACACCAAATGTATCCATAAAACCATTAAAACATGAGATAGCTACACATAAATTAACATTAGTATTTTTGAGCAGAAATATCTCCAACTGGCTTTGAATGCCAAAGTATTTGGTGTTCATTTCTTCATTCTCAACAAAAAGTTACAAATAGGTTTGTTACAGTTAATTGTGTACTTGTCTCTACTCTCTCCTAATTATTTGCTCTCAATAAGTAAGTAAAGAAGAAAGGACAGAGGAAATTAATGGGGAAAAATAGAATAATTTGGTACCATGATTTTACATCAAATAATTGCTTGTTTGTAATATTTAAATTTCTCTCTCTCAGAAAAACTTAAGCAGAAATTTCAGAATTTGATGGTTGATGTGATTTAGTCCCCAAAGGAATTGTATTTAAGTTATATTAATGACTGAAGTCTGTGATAGATGATGGAATATAAATATTTGACAGAATTAGATAGTGATATTGATTATACATCAAATAGAAAAATTTAGTCTTATATTTTATCAGTACTAAATGTGATCAAACTTTTCTTTGTACATAAGAAGTCACAGGTGTTTGTCCACAGAGATATTATGTTTACAGGGGTAGTCTAAAGGACACACTGTGTATCTATTTCTCTAAACACAGTATATTCTGTCCTTTATTATGTTATTTTATGCAAGTGCTATACTGAAAGTGATGCCCATTCTGGAAAAAAAGAATTGTCCATTCTGGGTGATGTCCCCACCAAGAATTTTTTCATATTTGAATATTTATTCCCCTCTGAGATATAACCACCTTTGATTAGCAGAAATACATCAGTGATTTCCCACCTGCTCAGCATGAACTATGCCAGTCTTCAAAGTGTCCAATGGGATAGGACCTTCAGGTTTTGAAGGTGCAAATTTACACAAAAATAACTGCCCCTGTTAGTAGAAAAGACCTTTAATTGTCTTCAGGAAATTTCACTCTTAACATTCAAGCTAGGCAAAGTCTGGAGACTTAACTTTTCAGATATTGCCTCCAGGAGGAAGTCCTTATCTCCTGTTTTGAGAATATAGATTATGTTCTCTAATATTTTACATGTACATGTTTCAGATTGAAATAGTTCATTCTATGTCTGAGATCTAATGTAGTGGATCAGGGCATGCTACCCACAAGTAACGTTTAGACCAAGTCACATAGAACCCTAAGTTTCCAAGAGTATTGCCTGCTGATAGCTCATAGCTGAGCTCCTCTCCATCAATGTGGGAGCCACCTAGTCCAAGCTTAGGCTCCTTCCCATTGGCTCATTCAATGACTGGTTAACTGGTGGCAAGAATATCAGTTCTGGTCCTTCATACCTGTGCTGGCTTGAAAGGAAGTATGCCCCCTAAGAAAAGCCATGTTTAAATATAAATCCCATTTCATAAAGGCAGAATAATCTCTATTCAATACTGTATGTTTGAAACTGTAATGAGATCATCTGCCTGGTTGATGTGATTTAGTCAAGAGTGATTGTTAAACTGGATTAGGTGACGACATGTCTCCACCCATTTAAGTGGGTCTTGATTAGTTTCTGAAGTCCTATAAAAGAGGAAACATTTTGGAGAGAGTGACTCAGAGAGAGCAGAGAATGCTGCAACACCATGAAGCAGAGAGTCCACCGGCCAGTGACCTTTGGAGATGAAGAAGGAAGACGCCTCCCGGGGAGCTTCGTGAAACCCGAAGCCAGGAGAGAAAGCTAGCAGATGATGCTGTATTCACCATGTGCCCTTCCGGCTGGGAGAGAAGCCCTGACTGTGTTCGCCATGTGCCTTCTCACTTGAGAGAGAAACCCTGAACTTCATCGGCTTTCTTGAACCAAGGTCTCTTTCCCCAGATGCCTTTGATTGGACATTTCTTTAGACTTGTTTTAATTGGGACATTTTCTCAGCCTTAGAACTGTAAACTAGCAACTCATTAAATTCCCCTTGTTAAAAGCCATTCCGTTTCTGGTATATTGCATTCCGGCAGCTAGCAAACTAGAACAATACCTTAATTTGGGACAACTCTGAATAACAACATAACCACCTGAACTTTTTTATTGCTAACACAGCAGTTTCAATCTTTCCCTCTGCCTAATTCTGCTTCTCCCAAGTCCTTCAAATACAATTTCTGAGAGCATTCACTAATAAAATTCCCATGTGAAAATATCCCTGTCAAAGTCTGTTTCCAGGAATATTGACCTAAAACAATAGATGTAAGGATTAGTCCTAGAAGCAGATTCTAAAATGAGAATTTGGACCTGAATCATCTAGCCAGCTTTGAGTACTGAGTCACTGGTGATAGGGAGTGCTAAAAGCCCTTGGGCTGCCATAATGATGTAACCACTAAGACTTTCACCAGTGATGAACTGAGATGGGAGGAAAAAGCAGTGGCTGGTGGGAATATTTCAAGCATGTGAAAGACTAAGGGGAAGTAATAACTATAGGGACTCTAGAATCAGATGGCAGTTGCTGAGGGCTATCAATGCTTTGGAGAGATGATTGAAATGTGGAGATAATTAATCACCAGTTTAAGATGAAGAGTGAAAACCAGAAGGATTCTTTGGGAGCATATAACAAAACTCTGATCTACTGCAGCTGGAGGGCAAAGAAAGCTGAGAATCAGTTCAGACCTGAATTAAAAAGTTAGCAGAATTCCAGAGAAGGTTAAATACCAAACTAGACTATTCTGCTATGTGAAGACCAGGATCCAGATTGGGAAGAACTGGAATGGTGATGGCCAGGTCTTTCCACTCAAAAATCTTGAATACCTAGTTTCTCTTGAACCCTTTGCGCCTATAAGACACAGTTCATTCCTCCTTATTAAAGATTGGCACTATTTCCTTACTTGAAGAATGTGCAGAGGAATGTGCCATTTAAGACAGCACATGGATCTCAATATACCCCCATCCTCCCCTTCTGACCTCCAGAATAATTACCAGGGTAAAGTCACAAAAATGTGAGCATCATTAAGGAAGGAAAGGACCGCATGCCAAAGGATCTCATTTTATATCTATTCAACATAGTACTAGTAGGATCCAGAAAAGAACGCAAGGGTCTATGTCATATGGATACTAAGTCAAGTGGGTACAGAAGGCACATTTGTATAAGTGAAAGTTTTTGTTGACATAAGAATGTGTTGTTAAGCAAGATTTATTGATCTGGTAGGATCCTGGGATATGGTGATTAGGCACTAGTATTGTGCTTGAGAGTCTGGAGAAAGAGATGGCCTGATGGCTCACAGAGTGAAGAATAAATGGCCAGGCACGCAAGATATTAGAAGAATTAATCTAAAGTGGCCAAGCTTTAGTAAATATACTCTGAGTCCTAAAATAATATATACCATATGGTACTGCTTAAAGCAAGGAGGTCACAATTATTGCTACGAGTTCCAAGATTAGCATGACAACCAAGAAAACCACACCTGCAGAGAGCTATGGGGATATTTAACACATACAGTGTTCTTAGACTCAAGATAGTAGCCAAAAAGGATATTGCTTAATTTACATGAACAAAGGAAATAAAAAAGAGATGATCAAGATCCTTAAGACAGCCAATAAAACATCACAACCTCTTGCTCAATTTCTGGATCTCAGATAGTACTCTGATCTAGAATCCAACAGTTAAAATTAGAGGCCACGAACCCATGAGGAATAACCATGTATGGAATAACCATGCAATACCAGGGTAACCATACAGGGTAATGATTCAATCAGTCATTCATAGGCAACTTTAAATATGTAATCAAGTAATGACATACTGGAGAAGGAAAACACCCAGAAATGCTAAGGGCACATTGATATCCAGGAACCTGAAGAATCATTTGAATTCTGGCTTAGAGTAGGACATTTGGTAAAAAGTAGATTCACCAGGCATAGTTTATATGGGTGTAATGGGTCAATGAAAACAAAACAGTAATCATTTCCTCTAGAATGAATGCAAACTTGGAATAGATGTCTTGGTAATTAGTGGAACCTTCTCTTCCCTCATGCTATTTCTTGGCCTGTGGGGTAAGAGTTATTATAGTGGTAAAAACCAACTGGAAGCCCCTTCCAAGACACTAAATCAAAAGTAATATCATATCCTAAGGGAAATAGCAAAATTAGTGCCATTCTTAAAGACCTAAAATGTGCAGGATGATGAAGTCTGGAAATTACGTGGAATATCACATTAGTTCATTATATTAATGGTATTGTATTAATTGAACCAGATAAGCAAAAAATGGCAACTCTACTATCAATCTTGTTAATTTATGAGCATGAAGATAAACAGATATTGTAAGATTCAAGATCTCACCAAATTGGTGGCATTATAGAGGTTGGGTGGTTTAAAGCACATATAACACTCCTTCAAAGTAAAGACAATTATTGCATCTTAAACTTTCCACTAATAAGAATGAACAATGCTTGATTGTCCTCTTCAAGGTATGGAGATAGAATATTGGGCAATTGAGAATATTGTTCTGACTAATTTACCAAGTGACATGAAAACTTGGCAACTTTGAGTGGTAGCCAGAGCAGGACAAAGCTCTACAGAAGTTCCAGGCCATGGTGCAAGCTGCCCTGACTCTTGAAATCTGTCAGACCCACAAAGCCGTAAGTTCAGGTATGTCCATAGCTGTGCCAGTCCTACCACAATGAGTTTAGAGAAATGGAAACCTACAACTTCTCTAATAAGATTCTTTTTAAAAATTAGTTGATCATCTATGAGAAGGTTTATTTCTGAACTCTCAGTTTGATTCCATTGGTCTATATGACTGCCATTTTGCTGGTACCATGCTATTTTTATTACTGTGACTTTGTTGATGGGTTTTAAGAGTGGGTGTGCAAGTCCTTCAATTTCCTTATTTTTTTTTCAAGATGGCTTTTGGCATCCTTTACTTTTCCATTTAAATTTGATGATTGTTTTTTCCATTTCTGTAAGGAGGCTGTTGGAATTTTGATCAGGAATGTGTTGAATCTGTAAATTGCTTTGGCAGAATTGATATCTTAACAATATTTAGATTTCCAATACATGAACATAAAATGTTCTTCCATTTATTTAGGTCTTCTTTGATTTTTTTAGCAGTGTCTAGTAGTTGGGCGACAGTATCCTGAAGTACTCTCTGCCTCCATCTTGGTCAACCAGAACTCCCTTTGGATCTATTATGTGATCATAATTAAATATGTATACTGTGTTGCTCTGATACGAATTTTCATCTTATTTTTTCTGGTAATTGCTCAGTCTTTCAATTCTTTTTTCCCCACCTCTGTCATTCCTCTTTCCTAAGACTTGCACATTTAGGTGTAGAAGGAAGATTTTATAGCCTCATAGCATTGACAGAAGGACACATGGCATTTCTCCAATCACTCTTTGTGATCTTCAGCTCTTCCCATTTCATTTGCCATTGGCACCAGCCTTTGTTTTTTTCAGAGTAGTGTGGTTCAACTACTCTATTAATATGCTGAGTTAGTCTTGTGCTGAATATAAACTGAGGTTTGAATTGTCTCACCATTTCTAGGGGGCTGTGTTCTGCTGCACCTATTGGTCTATGGCTCCTTTTCTCACCACTGACTCAAATTACATGATTGGCCTTGCAAAATTTGTGGCCCCTTTCATAGTCCATCTCTCTGCATGCATTCAAAAGATCCATACTCAATGAGCAAGGCTGCTCCCACCTTCTCTGCCCAGACACTTCTCTCTGTAATTGCTACTTTATATCAACTATACTGCATGTCATACCCCTCTGTACTGAGTTTCTTTCTTTAACTGGCTGACATGCCAAGTCTGGGGATTTTAGATTCACTTCACCCTGCCTCCTAACATATACAAGTGTGTTTTTATTATTCCTCATCTCCAGAGGGTTGATTCCAAGATATTCCAGTCCCAGTGTGTTGGTGAGGGTCTTGGCAGAACAGAGATGACACACTAAAATTGGGTAGTTTCAAGAGAGTTTAATAGAGGCACTGTTTTCTAAGGCATGGAGAAACCACAAGAATGATACAGGACAGGCTAGAAAGAATAGGACTTCCATGTAGAAGTTGGATACTTTGCTTGCTGGATACAGCCAGTCTGTAGCGTCCCAGAAGATGAGAGTTGGGGAAGTACGTATCTTGATTCTACCTTCCTCTTTCCTATATTTTCTAGGTTCTCCCTATTGGTTGAGTCCAACAAGAAGCCAGAGGGAGGGGAGTCTCCTAATTTAGCCAATCCATTAATTCAATCCAGTCATTCTCCTGGGCTAAAGAACTGGTTGGGAATGGCTTTAAAGGGGCAAGCAGAGGCTACTTAGGAGATTCAGCTTACTGGCCTACAGCTAAAGGCATAAAAGCTGTTCTGGATTTTGCAATGGGTTTGGGGTGCAGAAAACAATACTGAAAGGAAAAAAAATAACATTTTCAAATCTGCCCCCCACTCCCCCAAATGCATAATGGTACTCCATTACTTGGGCAGGAAATTCAGAATTATCTTTGATTTATTTGATTTATCCTTCTTTCATCTCTCACTTTTCAGCATAGCTAATAATGATATTTAGCAGTTAGTTAATTCTTACTGTATATCTAGAAATGGTGTCTAGTACGTTACATGCATTGTGGCAATTACAATCTTATACAGGAGGTACAATTTAACTGACAGCCAATTGAGACTTAGAGAAGTTAATTTCCTGTGTTCTACAGCAGTGGAGCTATGTGAAAACCCTGGTAATCTAGTTTCTAGTTTCAAAGCATGCATCATTAAGCTACACAATGTAATGCAATCAACCAAATTGCCAAGTCCGGGTGTTAACCCAGTGACCTTTCTCTTTATTTCCATCTGTGCTTAAATAAAGACTTCCTAATGGAATTAGATATTCCTTCTTTTTTTTCTGTCCTTAATCCATATTCCTTATTGCTATCATAGTTATTTTCTAAAAGAAATAATAAGCAAAAGACAAATCATATTACTCATTGCTTTAATTTTTTTTTTCTGTTAGCTTTTGATAGTCTTGTTAGTTTTAGACAGTCTTATTTGTCATCAGTCTTTTTTATCGGTTCCACATTTTTTGGCCAGTATTTCTCTTCATCAATCTCTTTTTCTTTAGTGATTCAGTCTTTTTGTCATTTCCTGAACATACTGTCTTCTTTTGTGTTTCTTTTATTGATTTATGCTTTTTGCACAGAATGTTCAGCCTGCCTACACCACCATTCTTCAACTGTTTGTTTCTTCTATCCTTCCTTTTCAGGAGTCCTAGTGTTATCTTCTTCATGATGCTTTTTCTGATTTCTCCTCAAGACAATTAGTGGCTTTGTTCTCTGCATATCTGTAATACATTCTACATACTTTTTCTGTAGACATCAATTCATCTTATAATTACACTGAAATAATATCATATGGATATGTATCTTACCCAAATTCAACTACCTTTATTGCAACAAGAGTTAAAATTTAAAAGGTAGGGTAGGGCGGCTGCTGTGGCTCAGCAGGCAGAGCTCCGACCTGCCGTGCTGGAGGTCTGGAGTTCGATCCCTGGTGCCTCCTGCCCATATGCAAATTAAAAAAAATAAATAAACAAAAGGTAGGGTAAAGGTTTAGACACTTGCATTCGATATGGACACTGAATACCTTATTAAGAAAGATGTGAATTATATTAAGCATTTTCTCTTTTTTCATCTTTGGCAAAGAAGAGAAATGCAGTGTTTATGGTGCTAGGCAGGTGGGTGATGATGGCTTCCCCAAAATATTCTGGGAATAAATATTGTACTGAGAACAATTCAGAAACATTCATTAGAAGATTGATAGAAAAAAATTGTCTCCATAAGATGAAAATGACTATAAGAAATAGCAAGAGTTAGCAAGTTGAACTGGATATTAATATTGCTGAGTGAATCTAGCCAGAAGTGAGTTGACTGGAATTTTTAAATAGTGGAAAAGAAACAGTACAAAGGCACTTACCATTTTAATTGTGATTGGTGAAAGACAATGTTTTAAGTCTGTTTGGATTGGTGCTCATCCTTCTAAAAGGAACTTCTGAAATAATTGCAAAGGAAAGAGTCGACTATTTTTATAGCATATTTTAATATATTTGCATAGAACTATGAGCATAGCAGGATCCCTGCCTCATGCCTCTCACTTTTCTAACTTACTGCCTCTTTGCCATGGCACCTAGTATAGCCTCATCCACATGGGTAATGTGCCTATTGACAATCTACCAAAATATAGTGCTGCTGCTTTTCTGAGACAGGTGAGAAGACCCAACTCTCATGTCTGGGGATCCCTTATATGAGGAATAGCATGCATTTTTTTTTTTTTTACATGGGCAGGCAACGGGAATCAGACCCGGGTCCTCTGGCATAGCAGGCGAGCATTCTTGCCTGCTGAGCCACCGTGGCCTGCCCAATAGCATGCATTTTTAAAACAACATACCACAGTCTGAAGAGCATCAGTTTGAAAATGTAACAAGCACTTTATTATAACTACTTGTTTCGATAAAGTTTATCATCTTAGGCATTAACTATTTCTAAAGGATCCCCAAATCATCACTTAGGTGAACTTAAAATTACGCATTGCTGAGAAAGGTTTCAATCCAGTGACCTATAGGTTCATGAAAGTGATTTCAAGGTAGCCAAATGAACTTTGAATTTTGTTTTAAATGTGGCAAGAGATTATAGATGACTACTGTTCTAGCTTGCTAGCTGCCAGAATGCAACATACCAGAAACCGAACGGCTTTTAAAAGGGAGAATTTAATGAGTTGCTAGTTTACAGTTCAAAGGCCGAGAAAATGTCCCAATTACAACAAGTCTATAGAAATGTCCAATCTAAGACATTCATCCAGGGAAAGATACCTTGGTTCAAGAAGGCCGATGAGGTTCAGGGTTTCTCTCTCAAGTGAGAAGGCACATGGTAAACACAGTCAGGGCTTCTCTCCCAGCTGGAAGGGCACATGGGAAACATGGCATCATCTGCTAGCTTTTTCTCCTGGCTTCCTGTTTCATGAAGCTCCCTGGGAGGCATTTCCCTTCTTCATCTCCAAAGGTTGCTGGCTCATGGACTCTCTGCATCTCATGGCTACATTGTTCTGCTCTCTCTGAATCTCTTTCTCCAAAATGTTTCCTCTTTTATAGGACTTCAGAAACTAATCAAGACCCACTCAAACGGGTGGAGACATGTCATCCCCTAATCCAGTTTAACAACCATTCTTAACTAAATCACATCAACCAGGGAGATGATCTCATTACGGTTTCAAACATACAGTATTGAATAGAGATTATCTACCTTTATGAAATGGGATTTATATTAAAACATGGCTTTTCTTAGGGGGCATACTTCCTTTCAAACCAGCACAACTACTTTCCATTTATATACTTTTGTAAACCTATCTTGCCTATGGTGTGGACACCAAGAGACCAGTGAGCCTGTTTATTTCCAGAGGTCTAAGAAAAATGCATCAGTGTGACTAGCTGTACAAAACAAACCTAAAAATGGCTGGTTATAATATTCTAGAATACAATCATTTCAAGAATTATTCTGAGTGTTTTATCTGTGCCTTGAAATGTTGGCATGTCATTTCAGCATTTCCATTTGAATTGCTCTTATAGTGTTTTGTACAAAAAAGACTGAAAAAAGATTACTTTTTTGAAGGGAAAAAATTATAATTTGGCCTTTTAAAAATGTCTCCTGTGGAAACCGGAGATGAACTTTGTTGGTATAGTTATTGATTCAGGATATTTAAAAGTGTTAAATAGCACACAAGACATTAAGCAAACCTGGAGATATTTAAAAATTAAAATGCTTTCTTTCCATGTGAAAAAGTTAACAAGTGGGTATTTCAATGAATTTGCTAAAGCTTTTCAAGTCATAAAACATTGGCTATAATTTCTCGCATGATCTCTAGAGGGAAACAGGTGCTTTACTAGATATATAGCTTATTTATATAAATATTACTGTACAAAGTTATATATAGAAAACCATGTACAATTGTATTTTACAGAATATTTGAGGAATCTTCCCCATGACTTTGTAGTATACATTCTTTGTCTTATGCTCTAACTTTAGAATTAATAACTCTAGTATACAAATCGATGTGTCTGACTTTACGTCTACCTCTAGTTCCAAATCCCCAAATTCCTCTAAACCTATGAGCCTCCACTGGGGAATAGTATATCCTTGGGTTAGGGACACATATCAGAATTTCAAAGCAGACAGTTGTCAAAATACTTAAAACATCAGGTTTCCCAAAGATTCTAGTATGTATCAATTTGGGATTAGGCAAAAGCGTATAGAAATCACTGAATGTAAAGAGATATCTTTCTGATGGAACTGTCATTTTACATATAAATTGTGTGCCATAGGAAAGAAAGTGTTGAGACTACATAGGATCACATGCCTATGTAGGCATTATAGCTAACCCTTTGTCATTCTTTTTCTCTAGCACCAATCATTGTACCAAGCATAGTGGGGGGAGGTAATAAGTATTTATTAATTAATGTTTCTTGGATTAGGGGCACAAACCTGAACTCAAAATGTGTTTACACAGATGTTTAGTTGAACCTGATCTCCAAATTGGGCTGGCTCTTCCTTGATATCTATTGGCACTCCTCTCATGGCAGTGATTAACCTTGCTTAAAGAATCTAAATGCTCATTTAATAAGAGAAGAGGAGCGTCCTCAGAACGCTGCCTAAAACTTGCCTTTTCTTTGTTCATTCTTTAGCTGATTCATCTTTTTGCAACTTTTAAAAAAGTTTCTTTCACATTTTTTTAAGTCCCCCGCCCCCCCGCCATGTCCAAAACTCTGAGTGTTTGGAAGGATTGGTGGCACTGTTTCTGCTCATCCTGTTCTATTTTTCAAAATAGCCATATGATATGATTCTTTACTTTCCTTGGAATAATCCTTATGATCTGGCTTTTTCTTTTAATCCCTAATCATCTTGTTTGTCATCCTGGGAACCCTTTCCACATTTTCCACATCTACTTCTGTTTGTGGTCTAGATGAGATAATAAAGACATGGGAAGATTATACACTTGAACAGTTCTTTGTAGCTATCTTATTATAGAACATGCTTTTATAATATACCTTTCTATATTATTTCTTATTTTCTTACTTCTTTCCCTACCAAAGTGTACAAATCTGCTTTCATTTCTAAATCAGTATGAACAACTTTGGTTATATCTGTGAACATCACAAATGCCATTTCTCATGTAATATTTAGATTAGGAGCTGCAAATTCAGTTATTGTAGGGGGTCAAACAGACAGTAATGTGTGAAGTTACCAGATATGAGAAGATTGGATAATTTTGGGACTGTGAAAAGAAGATTGCATGCTTTGCCTAAAAGTCTTAAAACTCAGCTTAAAAAAAACAATTAAAAGTTGTCTACAGACCTGATAGTCCCCAATTAAATCATTGATGAAAACATCAGATTACATGGAGGCTTTATTGACACTTTTACTCCTTATTTATCTAATGAACACATGTTGGAAGTTCAGCATTCCGGGTGCCTATTTAGGTGTTGTGCCTCTGCAATACGAAGGCTGACATTGATACTGAAAATTTGTCCTTGACCTTCAGGGTCTCCGTATTCTGTGAAACAGACAGAAAAGTAAACACATAATTACAGAACTGAGTGATAAGTGCAAGAAAGTGGTGGATTTTCAGAGAGCTTGGGATAGAATATAGAAGAGGGAGTAGGTAGTACTTAAGGACTCAGTGCTTCACAAAAGAGAAGACTTTTCACTTGAATCTCAAAAAATAAATTTATGGACTTGGGAGTGTAGGAAACAGAAAATTGAAATTGTAAAGTGGAGACAGTTTTTGAATACAGTACTCAAACGTATTTCTTAGAGGATTTTAAGCAAGAGAATTATATGATTACAAATATTTCTACTTGTTACATCCATTGAGACTGATACAATGAAAATAGACAAACAAAAAATACAGTTCTCATAATGCTGGGGATAGGTCACTCCATGTTACATTATCCTAAGGATTTTTAAAGAAAGAATCACTGCTCTATATCTATTCATAACTAAGTTTGAATACCAGTCTTTGTATTGTATTACAAAATAACAAGAGATGCTAACCAAAGAAAAAAAATGAAATGCGCAATTCTGCATTATAGTTTTGGAGTTCCTCCATGCACATTTACACATCAAAAGCCCTGAAATGTTCTGCAGTTAAAATATGTTTAATTCAGTGTCCAAATTTATTTGAGCATGTTTATTTTCTACTTGGATTGGGAATAAAACTTTTCACTATATAAACATTTGGTTCATTTGGCTGTGTGTGTATGTGTGTGTGTGTGTGTGCATGACATTTTATGGCTACACTGTTTTTATTTTTAAATAAAGCCAATGAAACCATCATAAAGTCAGTTTGGTCATTTAGAGCTGGGTATGACGATGAGATTTTCTTCTGCACACAGTGGATAGTCAGTCTCAGAGCCATGGTGAGCATCCCCAGGAGGGGCCTCTGGGAACATAGAGAGTGTCTGGATTTTGGAATCAAGTAGAATACGTTTGAATCTGGACCTTTATTAGCAGTGATTGAGTTAATATATCTGAGCCTTGGACTCCTTATCTGTATAATGGAAATAACAATTCTTGCCTTCTGTATTATTCTGAAAAAAGTATCTAGAACAGTATAGCTTGTTCAGGTTTCTATATAATGCCATCTTCCTTTATCTATTTATATTTCAATTATTATATTGGTCATATGCAATATCCCAATTTTTTTCTGTATAATTTAAAACTTAAGTTAGTATCTAGTATATAGTAGACTTGAACAGATAATACTTTCTTCAGGAATTTTCCTTTAGCTAATGAATAAATCTATTTTCTTTGTGATACTTTGTCCCTGGATTAGACCTCTATGCTCCAGAATACATTTTTGATAGGTAATTGTCTAAATAACGAGTCCTAGGACAACTTTCCTTCCTTCATTTCCTTCTTCCTCTAATCCTTCTCCTTCTTTTTTTTTTCCTTCCTATACTCTGCTTTAGCAGGAATATTACCTGAAAATCCATTTTCCTTTGAGTTGTCTGCCTTGAGAATACTCTTTATGTGAAAAAAACTATTCTGTGATAAATTTTAATTACTTTTCATATTACAGGAAAACCATCTCCTGTACCTTGGAAAATAATTTTTCCCAGGAAAACACTCATTGGTTTCTCCTTTTCCCATCTTATCTATCCAGTCTCACATCCTGAAAAGTGAATTTATTACTTTAAGCATCTTAAAATGATTTTATTCTATTAGTGTGTATTCCAAAGGTAAAATGCACATCTTTCGCTCCCAAGACACATACACACATACACAAATTTATTTATTTATTTATTTTTGAGTTGACATTTCAAGTAGGTGGAACATGAAATTAAAATAAAACAATATATTAGTCTCCAGTATTTTAGAGCAGCTAGAAGTAAAAGCCTAAAATTGTGAAATCGTAACCCATGTCAAACTCTGAAGTATGTGCTACAATTAACTGTGGTGCTGTGCTTTGAAATTTATAGCCTTTTTTTATATTTTATTTTTCACAAAAAAAAAGAAGGAAAAAAGTTCATTGTGAAGATAAAAAATATTTAAGCCCCCTAGCCTCCCACATTCTGGAGGAGCTAGAAGGAAAAATATGAGAGAATCATACGGTAGCCCATGACAAACACTGGGATCTGTCCTTTAACTGCTTGTTGAAGAGTGCTTTGAAAACTATTGCTTTATTATTTCTTTGCTTTGCATATATGTTATAGTACACAATAAAAAAAGGTTAAAAGAAATAAAGCAATATTTTTTACAGTATCAAGTATACTGTACTTATTAGGAGAAATACAAGATATTAAAAATTGTGAAAGGGCAATAATCAGGGTAATGCAAAATTGAGTCAAATACCTTAATAATTATTTTCTTTATTTATGGCTCATGGAATCTGCTTTAGAGAGAGTTGCATCATGTTTTAGACATGCTCTTTTCTAAGGTGGGTGTGATGGCTAAGATCTGGTGTCAGCTTGCCCAGATGATTATGCCCAGTGGTCTGGGTCAGGCAAGCACTAGCCTGACCACTGCTGCAAGGATATTTCATGGCTGGTTGATAAAGGGTAAGGCTGGTGCATTAAATCATCAGTCAGCTGGCTGCATCTGTGGCTGATTATATCTGTGATCAACTAAGCCGGGTTTCCCACAATGAGGTAATCTAATCAGCTAAAGGCTTTTAAGGAAGAGAGACTCTTTCACTGCTTCTTCAGCCAGCAGGACTCTCCTGTGGAGTTCATCCAGACCCTTCGTTGGAGCCACCAGCCTCACAACCTGCCCTATGGATTTTAAACTCTTCCATCCTCATGGTTGTGCGAGGCACTTTTATAAATCTCCTATTTACAGATCTCGGTTCTGTTTCTCTAAGAATGCTAACACAGTGGGTTTTATCATTTTTATTAAAGAATAATTCCAAATTACACTCTAATATTCTGTAATGTTTACAAATTTATTATAAATTATCCCTGGGAGTTTCTGAAAAGACTTCTTTTGTCAAAAGATATTTTCTTGCAAAAATTTTGTAACAATATTGAACACAAAGGTTTGCAGCTGAAAGGGTCCTCAGAGATTATGTTATCCAGTGGTTCCCAATATTTTTCTTGGAACAAGCACCAAGGATGATGCTTGCATAGACTTCTGAACACCCTCAACAGCATACAGTGATTTGAGAAATGCAAAAAATTTTCTAAGGCAAGTAAAGAATATAGAACTACAGACTTTTTACCTCATCTAATTTTACCTTTCTTTTAAAAATATCTGTAGAGGTGTTTCTTGCAGTAAAGAAAAGTAAAATCTATGAGAACTATGCTAATTTATACTTAAACTATTAAATATATGTGGTCTATTACATGAGATAAAGTAGGCTGTTTGTTATGAGCAATCCATCTTTATTACCTGAAACCCCACCTCATTTACTGTACCTTGAAAGCATGTGAATTGAAGGAATTCTCTGGAAGATGGTAGAATAAGGAGCTCTGGGACTCAGTCCTTCTACCCAAATAGCTATTAAACAGACAGACTGTCTGACACAACTATTTTGAAACTCCTGAGGCTAGAACAACACTGTATAGCATCAGGGAAGCAGTAGGAAGAGGCAGATAGATGACAACAAAAAACTGTAAATTGCTCTCTGCATATAGTAGTTACTGGCACTCATCCCCTACTGTCATGGCAGGCCACCATGGGTCTAGTCCATGGCTAATGGCTGGTGACAGCAAGGGACATAAAATTCCTCTTCCCCAACAATAGGGGTGTGCACAGTGGATGTCTAATCATAGCTTTTCATTAGCAAATTCAGATAGCTGGGTTCTGGCTCTGAGGGTAGCTATTGATTCAACCTGGCCCAGAAAAGCGCAGTGGCAACCATTGTTTCAACTCTTCCTCGACAGAGGTGGGGACAGCGGAAATCTAAAGATATAGGGCTTCCTCAGGGCTTCTCAGGAATGTTAGCTGAAGGACTGTTTTTGCTGGGCAGATCAGGAATGCTCATTTTTGGAAGGCATCAGAGAAGTTTTTGGTGTCCTTCCTGACCCCTTCCACAGGGTTTTGGAGCTAATCTGGACTTCATGGTTTCTGGACCCTGTTTTGGCTGTGAAATACTAACTTGGGAAAGTCAACCCTGGGGTGATCCTCCTCCAAGAATGTGCCCTCCAGCCAAGAGCAATGTGAGAAAATGAAAGAATGTAAAAAAACTATAGAGTCAGGTAGTCTGGGACAGAGGCCTGTCAGCTTTAGATACCTGGGAGAGGATGGTTTGTCCCTTGGGAAACAGATAAAGGGGACAATCAAACTTCCATAAATGGGGGGACTCCAAAACAAGTAATAAGCAAAGTCCAGGACAAGACAGAGGTCAAGAAAGACAGGGAAAACCTTGCACAGTGCATTGTCTTGGACAGAACTTACTGTTAGGAGGGTTGATGGTCAAGAAAATCTTTATCTTATCAATAACAGGTTATAAAACCAGGAAGCAGAAATTCCAAATTGTACATGTCAGAGTTAACATATTAAAGTATTAAAATATAAAAGTCTAAATAAAGAGAAATTCTGAAAAAGAATCAAACAGAACTACTGGAGCTGAAGACCACAATAACTGAAATGAAAAATTCCCAAGAGGGCTTCAAGAGCAGATTGGAAACCAGTAGATAAAAGAATAAATGGACTTGAAAGCAAGACACTTGAAATGAGTCAGGCTGAGAAGAGGAAAGGAAAAAGAAAATTTAAAGCAAAAGTAGATTAAGATGGCTATGAGACCCCATCAAACACACTGATATATACATGTTATGGGAGTCCAGAGGAGAAGAGAGAATGAGACAGAAGGAATAGCCAAAGAAATAATGACAAAGAACTTCCTAAATTTAGCAAAAGATGTGAGTATGCACATCCAGAAAGCTCAGTGAACACCTAACAAGATAAACAAGGAGAAAAATATATCCTGCTATTTATTGATGGTGAAAGAATGAAAGCTTTTTCTCAGGTCAGGAACAAGACAAGGATGCCCACTGTCACCACTGTTATTCAATATTTCATTGGAAGTTCTTGTCAATTAGACAAGAAAAAAGAAATAAAAGGCATCCAAATTGGAAAAGAAGTAATAAAGATTCCTTAATTGCAGGTTATATGGTCCTGTGTACAGAAAATCCTGAAAAATCCACAACAAAGTTCCTAATGTTAATAAATAAATACAAAAAATCAATACCCCAACATAGTGTTTTAATACATAGGCATTCACTAGAAATAAAAAAAAATTCCATCCCCAATAGCAACTAAAAGAAACAAATATCTAGGAATTAATCTAAAAAGGATATAAAGGACTGATACATAGAAAACTACAAAGCATTGCTAAAAGGAATTAAAGAAGACCTAAATAAATGGAAGAACACTCTGTGTTTGAGGTTGGAAGACTAAATATCCTTAAGAGTCCAATGCTATCTGAAGAAATTTACAGCATTAAGGTAATCTGAATAAAAATTCTAACAACCTCCTTTGCAGAAATGGAAAAGCCAATCATTTAATTATATGGGAAAGCAAAGAGCCCTAGATAGCTAAAACCATCTTAAAAAGAATGAAGTTGGAGGACTCATACTTCTTTTTTTTTTTTTTTTTTAGCATGCACAGGCACTGGGAATCAAACCCGGGTCCTCGGGCATGGCAGGCAAGCATTCTTACCTGCTGAGCCATGTGGCCTGCCCAACTCATACTTCTTGATCTTAAAAGTTATTAAAAAGCTTAAACAATCAAAACAGCATGATACTGGCACAAGGACAGATATATAGGCCAATGGAATAAAATTGAGATCTTAGAAAATAAACCCTCACATTTATCACCAAGTGATTTTTGATAAGACATCAAATACTACTCAACTGGGAAAGAATAGTCTTTTCAACAAATGGTGCGAATAAAACTGGATCCCCATTTGCAAAAGAAAAATCAAGACCCATACCTTACACTCTATACAAAAATCAACTCAAAATGGATCAAAGACCTAAATATAAGAGCTAAATTATCAAACTCCTAGAAGAAAACTTTGGAAGCACCTTCAAGACTTTGTGTTAAGCAATGGTATTTTAAACTTTACACTCAAAGAACAACAACTAAAGAAGAAATAGATAAATGAGGTCTCATCAAAATAAAAAACATTTTTTTCCTCAAAGACTTTATCATGAAAGTAAAGACAACCTACAAAATAGGAGAAATATTTGGAAACCATATATCTGATAAATGATTAACATCCAGTATGTATTAAGAAATCCTTTAACAGCAAGAAGACAAACTATCCGATTTAAAAAAATGGGAAAAAGAATTAAGCAGGCATCTCTCCAAAGTAAACATACAAATGGCCAGAAAGCACATGAAAAGATGCTCACAAAACCACAGTGATATACCATTTCACACTCATTAAAATGACTGCTATTTAAAAAACAGAATACAGCTTGGCAGTTCCTCAGAAAGCCAGGTTTTGAATATCAGATGACCTGGCAATCCCACTACTAGATATATACCCAAAAGAATTGAAAGCAGGTTTTCTCAAACAGATAGTTGACACCAATGTTCATAACAGCATTATTTAGAATTGCAGAAAGATGGAAGCAACACAAGGGCCCATCAACCAATGAATGGGTAAATAAAACATGATATATACTTACAATGTAATATTATTGAGCTGTAAAAGGAATGAAGTCCTAATGCATACAACAATATGAATGAATCTTGAAAACATCATATTGAGTGAAAAAAAAAAACAGACACTAGAGGACAATTACTGTATGATCTCACAGATTTGAAATAATTAGAATAAACAAACTCATTGAGTCAGAAACTAAAATATGGGTTACCAGGGGATGGGATAGGGATAGGGAAGTTAAGGCTTACAAAGTATAAGGTTCCTATTTGGAATGATGAAAATGTTTTGGTAATGGATGGTGGTGATGGTAGCACAACATTGTGAATACAATTAACAGCCCTGAAATATATATCTGAATATGTTAAAAAGGGGAAATGTTAGATTCTATAAATGGTACCTTAAATTTTTAAAAATCCATGGACCTGCACTACATAAACTATGAACCCAAAGTTAAACCATGGACTTTAACAAAATAATTATAAAAATGTACTATCATTGACTGTAACAAATGTTCCACTCTAACACAAGGTGTTGGTGTTGAGGTGGTATATGGGAATCCTGTATTTTATGCATAATTTTTCTGTAAACCCACAAGTTCTCTAATAAAGGGGAATAAAGAAGTGAGGTAAGGGGTTGTGAAGAAAGAAAAGAAGCAAATGAACTGCCATTGACTTATCTGAAGTTATAATGGGGATAATCTTGGAATAACTGAGCACTTTTAAAAGAAAATTATCTGTAACTCTTGTTACTTTACTATTTTTTAGTTTCAATTACTTATGACACATCATCCAGATGCTTATGACATAATAGTGTGTCATGACATTGGGCTAAGAATTGTTTAGTTCAGCTTAGTTTGTTTCTAGAGGATAAAACTGAGACCCAAAGAGTGACTTGCTTAAAACTTCAGAGTGTTCTACTAATAGGACTGGGCTGGGACTAGGGGAGGAGTGGAATCAGTATGGAGAGAATGTAAACACAGTGCCTGGCATTGTCCTAGTCATTTTCTATAGATTTTCTCAATTTTTCCCTATGACTCTTCAAGGCAGATGTTAATTTTCCCATTGTACATAGGAGGAAATGAAATCTCAGGGAGTTGAGGTAGCTTGTTTAACAATATACAGTGAATAAGTCAGAAATTATTCTCTGCAGTGCTTAAGAATAGAACCTATACCTCTTAACTTCAATTGTGTACTAAAAACTGAATTTTTTTTATTTTACAAAATGTATGGTTCTTATGAAAAGGCAAAATATGTACCTTTTTGGTATATTCAGGCTGTATTCCTATACATGTAGACTTATATTTGCTTTACAATTTGTTATATATTTTGCTGATTAATCTTCAGAGCAAAGTACTATTTCCACTAAGTGTTTGGCTAACTATTGATAAAAAAATATTTGGAGTGATCAAAAGGGTCAGAAATGTTCTTGCTACACAGCCAGACTGGTAAATTCACTGAAAATATTTCATCATATCTTTAAAGATAACTGGTTGACAGTTTTTTCCCATCTCTACTAATTGAATTTAATTGCTATTATAGCATTGTGTGGTCTCATCCTTAATTTAATAATAGAAAAACATATGATCATAATAATTTAGACAAATTTGACAGTTTTGAATTGCATACTGTTTAAGTGTGAGCCTAAAAAATACTGAATATTCTACATAAGTTGATCTAGCCCATCAGATAATTACTCATTGTTTTGTCTATATACTCAGTCTTTATAATAAACATGAATTATAACTGCAGTGATAGATTTATTTCTTCTGTGATATCCCAATATAAATATACATTAACCAATTTATTTTGGAAGATGAATAGCAAGCTATGAAATTTCTAGTTCAAAATTGTGTTCAATTACATTGTCTTTACAATAACAAGAGTTGTGGTCATGAGTGTCAGAATAATTTTGACTGTGCTTATTTTATTTGTAAACCTTCCTTTGTGCTATTGGCATTCAAATTTCTTACAAATGGTTGTATCATATTATCATATAAAGCAATCATCTTTTATCTGAGAGTCTGAATTTGTCTACTTAGTTCTCTTGTGTTTACTTTCTGACTCTACCTATTTTCTCATGAATGTATTATATTCCATCTACTTTATCTATCTATATACTTATCTATCTATCTATCTATCTATCTATCTATCTATCTATCTATCTATCTATCTATCTATCTATCTATCTATCTAACTTCTATCTATCTCTATATTTACCTCTCTCTCTATTTCTATCATCTCACATATAAAAATAATAGCTGATTTTTCAAAATAATCCAATTTTAACTCATTAAAATTCAATTTTCAAAAGTTTAGTGACATGACCTAATTTTTACTGTTTAAAATTCATTTTAGAAATTTTAGTGATTTTCAATTTTAAGAGGGTGCAGTTTAACCCAATATATAATGGAGAAACTGCATTATATAGAAAATTCAAAATTTCCCTTGGAATTAAGTTGATATTGTTGAGTTTACAGAAACAATGATTAAAATTGAAATACCTGAGCCCATCTGCCATAAACCATTACAATTATAGATAAAAAATATTCTGAATGATCAAAAGTACATAGAATTTACAATCTTTTTTACTTCAGGATGAAACTGTAAGTAAAGTAGGTGTTGTTTTGTTGAAAGGATGAAGGAAAAAGAGACGGTGAGCTACTGATACTCATTTCCCTGTTTGGCATACAGTAGGTATCCTACATCTTTGGGAATTTGTCTAATTAAAGGAAGGAATGTAGGAAGGAAGGAAGGAAGAGGAAAATGAATTAATGTGACATAATAAAGCTCCTTACAAAGTGACCTGACAGTCTACTGGAGTGCCTGTGGGAACCATTGTAGGTCTATGGGGCAAGCAGGATTTGGCAGAGGGAGAAGTTGAGCTTGTTAGGCAATTGTCACAGAGATCTCAGGTGATCTGTTGGGTAGGTCTGGAATTTTAACCCTTCAGAGCTTTTGTTAATTGAGGCAAGGAGCAGATCTTTATATCCCTGCATCATTCACTGGTTATAGGCTCCATTTAGGGGTGGGGCATGACATTAGGACTAAGTGCCTTCTTTTTCTTTTTTTTTTTTGGCCTGGAGAGGGACTCATCTGAGAGTTGTGACAAAATGGGGAAATGAGTGCTCAGGTGCCAAGGGTCAGATCTGGGTAGCAGATCTGGGTAGCGCACAATATTATCTGCTGGAGTTCATTAGGAAGACCCTCTTGAAATAAGTGAGCCTTGGCCTTTTAAAATTTTTGTTATTGTTGTTTTCAGAATCTCTAATATAGATGTCTTTTGGAAGTAATTCAGTAATTCCCCTGGACTCCTTTAAAATGAAAGACCCACCAAAATTGCTATTGGTTCTATTGGTTAAGAGCCTGTCTAGAAATTTTGAATTCCTTTGTCCCAGGGCTAATCCTTTTCACTTGTCCTCCCAGGATGCCGTCTGTTCCTACATAACCTAGAAAGGTATCTTAAAATAACTAATACTTACTTAAGTTCTAACCATTGACACTGATTGTATCAGTGTACTCATGGATTTTCTGCCACTGGGCCCCACTCATGTGAATGGATATATTAGCATAGTAGGAAAGGATAAAGGGCATGATATCTTCATGCCTTCAATTCTCTGTTGGTCCCTCTAGATGCCTACTATGCTATTCGCTTCTGTAGCCTGGTCATATGCCATTCCCAAACCTTGCTAAAATGGGCCAATTTCTTTGGGACCTTGGTTTACTCTCCCAGCCAAAGCATTGTTCGGTTCTTGCTTGTAAGAGCCAGCTTTACTCCACAGCAACGCGAAAATAATGGGAATATCCTGTGGACTGATCATGGTATTCATCTACCTGTAATTTCAAGTTCCAATTTCAAGTTCTTCTTCTTCTTATTATTATTTGGCATAGGCAGGCTATGGGAATTGAATCCAGGTCTCTGGCATGGCAGGCGAGAATTCTGCCACTGAGCTTTTTTTTTTTAAAAGGCAAAATTCAACCAGTATATGAAACTAGGTGAAGTTTTGTGAAATTTTTCACAATTAAAATCTAGTTTAATCCTAGCCAAGCTGAAGTTAATAAAGTTCTTGGACATTTATTTGTGAATTCCCATACATGATACATAAGTAATTATGTATACATTGAGGTTTTATAACTGTATTTAAAATGAACGCCTTATTGGAAATGGATTAACATTCTAAGCTAAAATAGGAGAATTACTTTGATACAATGAATCACTTTGTTACTGTCTTATTTCAGCTTAGCTATATTATTCATAGAAAAGAGAAGGATATGTGATAAGTTGCTGGTTCTATGCCTTATTTTTCCATAATAGAGTGATTATATCTCTTTTATTCTGGATTTAGGTTCAATTTACCACTTAAAGGGAAGTTAAGTTTAAGAGAAAGGAAAATGCCTATGTTTCCCAACCAGAAAACCAATAAAGGAAATAAAATAATCTCTATAATATTAAATATATATTCTTTATATCTTTATAAGAAAGGAAAAAACTATCTTCTGTATGTAAAATTAAAATTATTTGGTTAAATTTACATGCAAAAGCTGGAATTCATTCAGTAAGCATTTTTCTTTTAGCTATAGATGGTAGACTTGAGCACTTAAAGTACATAAAAAATTCAGTCAAACCAACTTAAGTACAAAAAGACAGACATATTATTGAAGTCTTAAATTCTGAAATCTTAAAAATATAATGCTTACCATAGTTGTAAGCTAAATTTATTCATTCAATAGACATTTAGTGAACATTCAATGTAGACATTCCATCAAATAAGAAATAGAGAAATGGAGTGTTCTCTTAAAGAGTTCACAGTCATTTTGGGAGAGAGTCACAGCTTAAAAAATAGTTGTCTTCAAGGTTCATCCGTGTTGATTCATTGATCAGGACTTCATTCCTCATTACAGCTGAACAATATTCCATTGTGTGTATATACTACATTTTATTTACCCATTCATTGGTTGATGGACATTTGCTACTTCCATCTTTATAATGCTGCAATAAACATCGGTGTCCAAATATGTACTTGAGTCCCTGCTTTCAATTCTTTTGTGTATATACCTATTAGTGGGATTGCTGAGTCATATGGTAGTTCTATACTTAGCCTTCCAAGGAACCACCAAACTTTGTTCCACAGTGGTTGCACCATTTTACATTGCCACCAGAAATGAATGAGTGTTCCTATTTCTCCACATCTTCTCCAACACTTGTTATTTGAAAACATCATGTAGAGGTAAATAAGCTAGACACAAAAGGACAATTATTGTATGATCCCACTGGTTTGAAATAATTGGGATAAGCAAAACTTCTAGAGTCAGAATCTAGAATATAGGTACCCAGTACAGAGTGGGGATAGGAAATGGGAAGTTAAAGCTTAAAATGTATAGGGTTCCTTTTGGAATGATGGAAAATGTTTTGATAATGGATTGTGCTGATGGTAGCATAACATTATGAATGCAATTAACAGCACTGAAATATATATCTGAATGTGATTAAAAGGGAGAAATGTTAGATTGTATACATGGTAACAGAATAAACATTTTTCAAACTCCATGTAACTACACTACACAAACAGTGAATCCCAACTTAAACCATGGACTTAATTAATAGTACAATCATAAAAATGTGTTCTTATCAATTATAACAAATGTTTCACACCAATGCAAAGTGTTGGGATTGGGGTGGCATATGGAATTCTGTATTTTATGTGTGATTTTCTGTACACCCACAACTTCTCTAATAAAGAAAAAATGTGGAAAAAATAGTTGGAGCATGTTGTGATTAGGAATATAATAGCTTTCTGAAATGCTTCTATAGAACTGCAGACAAGAGGCATCTAAATCAGAGTGGTGGGTCAGAAAAATCTCCCTAAATGAGGTGAAAGTTGTTGAGATAGCTTAGATGAATATAGGTGAGTAACAGCACATATATATTTTTGAATGAATGATGAGGGATGGTGGTAAATGATGAGTTCTGAGTAATGGCTGTGACTCTTCATTCAGTGGTCCTCACTTCAGAACCTCTTCTATGACTGGACACTCCGACCATCTCTCCAGCCAGACTTTAACTAGATTTTGGGTTCTATCTTGGCTACATGGGAATCAAGGGCTGCAAATTTATGATTTTGCTGCATAATTCTTGTTTGGATGTTGGGAGCTAAGTATTGTTTCTGTCATTTACTCACATTCTTTCCACAGCTTCATAAATCTACTCTCTCATAAACTACCACTTCTTTTATTACTTGCTGCAAATGGATGTTCTAAGCCATGAAAGGTGAAAATTACATGATTAGAAAAGTGAAAAAAAATAATGAGAAGAGAAATCACCATTCTGATTGAGTGTGTAATACAGTTTCGATGGGATAGAATGTCTTTAAATATTATAAAAACAATTATTTACATCATAGTCTTTTCTTAAAGATGATGATACAAAAATTGCTTATCTTTTGGTTATTTTTTAATATCTCAAACTAGTCTCATCATTTATTATATTTACTGAAGTTTTCTTTATATATGTTTCAAACACAAATTCTTTAATCTCTATTGCTTTTACCAAAATTTGGATGTCTTGAGAATTCCCTGCTATGTTATTGTTGTGCGATACAAAATTCTTTTATTTTTATCTTTTTCTCTTCTTCATTATTGTGCCAATTTGAAATATTATGTACCCCAGAAAAGCCATGTTTTAATCCTGTTCCAATGCTGTGAGGGCAGCCATTTATTTTAATCCTGATTCAATATTGCAGGGTGAAAACTTTTTATTAGATTACATCCACAGAGATGTGGCATGCCCAATTGTGGGTGTAAACTTTTGATTAGATGGTGATTTGATTTTGCCTATTCAAGATGGGTCTTGATTAGTTTACTGGAGTCCTTTAAAAGAGGAAACATTTTGGAGAGAGAAAGCTCAGAGCTGACACAGCTGTGGATGATTGAAGAACAGTTACTTCAGAGCTGACAGGCAAAGCAGATGTAGACATTTGGAGATCAACACACAAACAGCCAGAACCTGAAAAGAAGAATTCTTTGACCCCAGCAGACGCTCAGCTAAGAGGTGAAACCCAGAGTTTTGTGGGTTTTTGTAAGTGAATGCTCACAGAACTTAGAGAGGAAACCACTGGCATCAGAAGCTGGAAGCAATGGAACCTGGAACAAGGACCAGCAGATACCTGCCATGTGCCTTCCCAAACCACTCTTCCTTGAGCCAAGGTATCATTCTCTGCATGCCTTAGTTAGGATGCATTTATAGCATTAGAACTATAAACTTGAAACTTAAAAATTCCCTTTTTAAAAGTCAGTCTATTTCTGATATATTGCATCCCGGAAGCTTAACAAACTAATACAATTATCTTCCCCTTCTCCCTCACATTGTTCTTCTCTTTTGCCTACTTCTCTCTCTTCTCTCTTTTAGTTATTCAAATGTTTTCCTTTTCTATGCTTCCCTCTTTTTTATCTTCTCTTCTCCTTCTTCTCATACTTTCTTCTTTCTTTTCTAAAAATTGAGAATGTACTACATGGTTCCATATGTTATATGGTACAAAAAGATGAGACAAGGTACCTGCCCTCAATGAAATTATATTCTTGAATGGCAATATTTCTTACTAATAGTCTTCTTAGAAATTTAAAAAAATTGAAATTAAGCCAGAAGAAAATATCCAACATTTCTCCACAGACAATGAATAAATAAACGAAATTATTTTATATAATACTAGATACTTTCTAGAAAAGCAAAATCATTTATGTTCACTTTTATATTATTTCTATGTAGTCAATGATTTGAATTCATTTTAAAAATCTCAATTTGTCACAGATCTTAATTTGATATTATATGGGCATTTAAAATCAAATGTTTGCCTTCACTAGAAGTTAGGTGTGGTGGATTTTCATCACTTCCATTTCCTGTTTGTATTTTGTGCTTTCATATGAAGAGCTGCCTAAGAATATTGCCATTCACATGCCATTAAATAGCAATCTCTTAGTTCTGTTTTTTAATATAGAAAAGTTGTAAAGAACTCTAAAGGATCTAAATCTTTATCCTATTTCCAAGCTAACAAGCCTATTGGATCAATATCATGGATGCTATGAGAAGACACAAGACTTCTGAGTCAGAGATAAATGACAGCTTACTACATAGAGAACTAACAGTAACCATACTATCAATATTTTTGCACTGATTATCTAAGTCCAAATTTCAATAGTATGAAGTTGAAGATGGCTGGATGACATTGGAACACACTATGGAGTATATTATCTGAGGAAACCTGAGAAAAGGGATTCTATGTCTTTTTTTCTTTCTTCATGGGCAGGCAGTGGGAATTGAACCTGGGTCTCTGGTATGGCAGGCAAGAACTATTCCTGCTGACTCACCATGGCCCACCCTCTATGTCTTTTATAATAGTAAGCTTTGTATATCCTTTGTTCTTGAAGGAGACATTTTCCCTATCATCCAAGGCGGTATGCTATATATACACCCTTGAAAACATAGTCCAGAGCAAAGACAGTTGTCTGCTTATAAGACATGCAGAGATGTAAAAGATCCATACAGAACCTTCCCCTAGCATGTGTATGTTCCACTTTACTCACAGGGGCAAAATATGAGGATATATTCCTTAAAATATCAAATGGCTCTGAGTCTTCATGTCATTTACTACAAGAGTATCTACCTTATCTCCTTTAATAACTTCAAGATTTCCATAGAGTCTCACTTTGGTCCAAGGAGCAAACTATGAGGAGAAAATAAAATAAAACAATATTAAAAAGAAAATAAAAACATTATTAAATTTAGCTTGACTGTATTAATTAGGGCAAGGCTAGTTGCTATAATATATAATCATCATATTTCAGTTGCTTAACATACTAGAAATGTATTTCTTACATAAAAGGCCAATGTTGGAGTTCAGAGGCCATTTTGTTTGCGAATGCTGCCAGAATGCATATACTGGAAGTGGATTGGTATTTTTTTTTTTTGCATAAAACTTTATAAAGCATTTCACACTTAACCTATTGGAGTCTAAAAAGCAAGAAAACAAACCCCTGTGCTTTGTAATAAGCATCATTATTTTGCAAACAAAGTCACTTAGAATCAGAAAAAAGTCTGTTTCAACAAGACACACAAAATTTTATGTTAAGTTGGCTATATTTTCAAATCCAATGTCATTATTATTTAAATATGCTGCTCTCATTTAGAAAGAAAAAACTACAATTCATCAAATAACTTGCCAATGTCATACACTGTATGACAAACAAAGAGCATAGACCCTGTTTTCCAAATCATTTTGTTTCCAGATTTTGTTCATCCTTACTAAGTAACACACCTAAGGTGAACAGGATGCCTAATTTTTATATTTCTATATAGAGTGCCACAGACATGAGTAAGGATTTTATTTATATTTCATAACTTCAAATTACTGTGAAAGAATCAGAATTACTTTTGTGGTTACTTTTCTCCACCCTTTTCCTTTAGGGCAGTTAGTTATTCATGTGCAATCAGTTTTTCTCAGATTTGACATTTGTAAGCTTCTTCCAGTTGGCTATTTTATCCCTTTACATATCACCATCATGTTTTGAGCTCTTCTGTACTTTCTGACACTGAAAGATAATTCCATTCTCAGTTTGAAAATTCCTTCTCCAGCCCCAAAGTGAGCCATATAACTTTATTTATATTTATATTTATATATAAAGTTAGTGAAAATATACTCATATCAGTATTTCTATCTATCTGTCTACTTATTTATCTATCTTTCAAACATCTATCTCTATATCCATCCATCTGGCTGTTTAACACCTGAGTTCAGACTGATACCTCCAATTTCAGTCCTAGGCCATATAAGACGAGTTGCTGTGTAGTACATTGAGAGAAGACAGGCTCAGGAACAACAGAGATTCCCAGCAAATGATCACTTCATACATACACAGCACAAAGGACTCAAATGAACAAGGGAGAAGATCTCACCATGGCTGGTCCTCCAGGGAAAACAACTGTTCTGGTCATGGTCATTAGATGGCAGCTACATGTTACAGATGAGGGTCAACTGCTCTGCCCAAGTGCTGGGGATTTGTATGTACCTGAAGGAGGGACCCAGCCTATGAGCAACATTTGGGCCCTGGTAAACAGCTGGGGCTGGTTAAAATTTAACATCTCCTCCAGTTGTCTGCCATCTCATAAGAAATAGAAACATACCAAATATTTGCACGGATACAAGAATGGATGGAAATATAGCAAACAACTACATGGAAGTAAACAAGAGTAGAAGCATAAACATCTGCATGCAAGTAAGAAAGAGGAGGAAAGGAGGAGTGTAGGTGAGAGCTGGGAGATGGCTGCTGATGTGGGGAGTGTGACTTCTCCAGTATATCATTGTGTTTGTTTATAATATACATGAAGAAGGTAAGAATTGCTGACCCTTATTCTTGTGAGAAACAATCTACTGACTGGAGCATAATATCTACTTACAGTTCTCTCCTTTAGGCTTGAAGTATATACATAATACTGTTTTCCAAGGTTATTTAGGTTAGTTTATTTCTCCATGTCCTTCTTCTCTCTTTAGGACAAATATGATGTTTGTAGTGCAGTTAAGTGTTTTTCATTTTTTTAAACTTTTTAAAATTGTATAATATAACATATATACAAAGCAAACAAATAAAAAAGCAAGTTTTCAAAGGGCTCTTCAAAAAGTGGTTACAGGATAGATTCCAGAGTTTGTCATGGGCTACCATACAATCCTCTCATAATTTTCCTTCCAGCTTCTCTATAATATAGGAGGCTAGAGGGCTTAAATACTTTATCATCATCATCAAAATTTTTTTCTTTCTTTTTTTGTGAACAATAACATATATATAAAAAGCTATAAATTTCCAAGCACAGCACCACAATTAGTTGTAGAACATATTTCAGACCTTGACATGAGTTACGATTACACAATTTTAGGTATTTACTTCTAGAGTCTCTAAAATACTGGAGACTGAAAGAGATCAAATTAATGATTCAGCATTCATAATCATTTGTTAAGTCTTATCTTCTATATATAATTCCACCATCACCTTTGATCTTTCCATACCTGTCTTTGGGGTTCTTTTAGCTATGGCAATTCTAAATTTTTGATATTGAAAGGGTCTATCACTAATATGGGGTACAGAGATGGAACTATCTGATGTTCTGGAGAGGCTGGGCTGGGTTTCAGGACTTATCTGGCCAGGGACCCACCTGGAGGTTGTAGGTTTCTGGCAAGTCACTCTAGTGCATAGAACCCTTGTGGAATCTTATAAATTGCCCTAGGTATTCTTTAGGATTTGCTGGAATGGTTCTGGTTGGGGGTTGGTAGGTTATGATAGGTAGCAAGGTCTACCTGAAGCTTGCATAAGAGCAACCTCCAGAGTAGCCTCTCAACTCTATTTGAACTCTCTCTGCCACTGATACTTTATTAATTACACTTCTTTTCCCCCATTTGGTCAGGATGTAACTGTTCATCCCATGGTGCCAGATCTGGATTCATCCCTGGGAATCCTATTCCATGTCGCCAGGGAGACTTTCACCCCTGGATGTCATGTCCCATGTAGGGGGGACAGCAATGATTTCACTTGCAGAGTTGGGCTTAGAGAGTGTGAGGTCACATCTGAACAACAAAAGAGGTCCTCCAGAAGTAACTCTTAGCCATGCCTATAGGTAGTCTAAGCTTCTCTGCTACGTATATGAGTTTCACAAGAGTAACTCACATGATCAAGGGCATGGCCTACTGATTTGGGTATCCCTAAAGTTTGACACAGTATCAGGGTTTTCCCTGATGGTTAGGTTTAATGGTTTCATAGCCTTTCTCCCCTTCCTTAGGGGACTTTGTCAATACTTTTTGATTATCTGGTTAATATACTCTAGGATGTTTACAGGCATTATAATAATGTATACAGGATTAAAGGACCTCTTTCTCATTCTGTGCACTCAGTGTTTCAGTTGTTCAAATGAGCTATACAGAAAGGTTGAATTAGATTATGCAGTACAAAAAATTTCAGTTCCAGATCAGATAAACCTTTCTTCCATTGGTCTCAAAGAGTATGTGTGGTTCTAAAATATAGACGCTGTCTTCCTTAACTCTATGTTCTGAGTTACTTTAGCCCCAACCTTCTTGGCTTTGTTCTCTATAAATATCAGTTTATATATATATATATAACAGCCTCTCAAAATCCAGAAATAATAATCACCACTCTGGACTTAATGTGTCTGCAGTAAAAGCTTACAATTTAGGCCCCTGTTTTCTTATAAGCATTTTCTAAAGGTGACTATACCATTGTTGCTTTTTTGTTTCTGGCTTATTTTTTCTCACCAAATATCCCACATATTCATCCACATCATTGCATGTCTCACTACAATGTTCCTTTTTGTGGCAACACAGCCTTCATTCATAACTATACACCATCATTCACCATTCTACTTCATCAATGCATCCTTCAGTCACTCAGTCACCATGTAGAGGGCCCAAAGTCCACAGTCCATCAACATTCTCAATTTTAGATAATTTCATTGTTCTCAAGAGACAGAAAACCAATAAATACACCCTCACCAAATAGGAGATCAAAACCTCCTCTTAACTCTTGTTCCTCACCCCATTATTTACCTCTGCTGTTGCTGTGCTAGTGCTGACGGTTTCCTTTTGAACAGAGCTCATAGCATGCAAAACAGTTTTCCCCCTGTACTGGACTTAAATACTCTTTATACAAGAATCATATCTTTGAAGTAATTCTTATGAGAACTCATTCATATTTCTAGAGTGAGTCATTGGGATACATAGGTCTATACAACCCTGTTCTAGTTTGCTGGCTGCTGGAATGCAATATACCAGAAATAGAATGGCTTTTAAAAAGGGGAATTTAATAAGTTGCTAGTTTACAGTTCTAAGGCTGAGAAAATTTCCCAATTAAAACAAATCTATAGAAATGTCCAATCAAGGCATCCAGGGAAAGATATCTTGGTTCAAGAAGGCCAATGAAGTTCAGGGTTTCTTTCTCAAGTGAGAAGGCACATGGCGAACGCAGTCAGGGCTTCTCTCTTAGTTGGAAGGGCATGTGGTGAACACAGCATCATCTGCTAGCTTTCTCTCCTGGCTTCCAGTTTCATGAAGCTCCTTGGGAGGTATTTTCCTTCTTCACCTCCAAATGCTCATGGACTCTCTTCTTCATGGGGCTGCAGCATTCTCTGCTCTCTCCAAATCTCTTTCTTCTCCAAAATGTTTCCTCTTTTATAGGACTCCAGAAACTTATCAAGACCCACCCAAATGGGTGGAGACATGTTGTCACCTAATCCAGTTTAACAACCACTCTTGATTAAATCACATCCCTTGGGAGATGGTCTGATTACAGTTTCAAACATACAGCATTGAATAGGGATTATTCTACCTTTATGAAATGGGATTTTGATGAAAACATGGCTTTCTAGGGTACATACATCCTTTCAAACCAGCACAAACTCCTTTCAATCTTGTTCATCTTCAATATGGTAATATTACTTCTAGACCCACTAGAGAATCACCTTTGCTCCTATCTATTCCCTTACATTGGAGTTCAACTTCCTTAGCTAATGGTTCACCCATCTCTAGCTTCTATGTATCTCTAAGTTCCCTGTATTCTATAGTATAAGTCTCTGATTATACCTTTATGCTGGTCATAAAAGTGGAATCATACAGTGTCTGTTCTTTTGTGTCTGGCTAATTTCACTCAACATTATGTCTTTAAGGCTCATCCATCTTGTCATGTGCATCAGTAGAGCATTATATCTACTGCTGCATAATATTCCATTGTATGTATATACCACATTTTGTTGATCCACTTGTCTATTGATGGGCATTTGGTTTGTTTCCATCTTTTGGCAATTATGAATAATGCTGCCATGAACGTCAGTGTGCAAATGTCTGTTTGTGTCATTGCTTTCATCTCTTTTGGGTATATACCAAGTAGTACTATTGCTGGGTCATAGGGCAGCTCGATATTTAGTTTCCTAAGGAACTGTGAAACAGTCTTCCATAGTGGCTGCACCATTGTACATCCCCACCAGCAGTGCATGTTCCTCAGTTTCTCCACATCCTCTCCAACATTTACAGTTTCCTGTTTGTTTAATAGCATCCATTCTTATAGGTGTGAGGTGGTATCTCATTTTAGTCTTGATCTGCATTTCCCTTACAGCCAGTGAAAGTGAACATCTCTTCATGTGCTTTTGAGCCATTTGCATTTGCTCTTCAGAAACATGCCTATTCATATCTTTAGCTCATTTTATAATTGGATTGTTTGTTCTTTTGTTGTTGAGTTGTATGATTTCTTTGTATATACAGGAAATGTGATTTCCAAATATTTTCTCTCATTGAGTTTGCTGCATCTTCACCTTTTTGACAAAGTCTTTTGAGGTGCAGAAGCATTTGATTTTGAGGAATTTCCATTTATCTATTTTTTTCTTTTGTTGCTTCTGATTTGGGTGTAAAGTTTAGGAAGTGACCTCCTATTACTAAGTCTTGAAGATGTTTTCCTACATTTTCTTCTAGAAGCTTTGTAGTGCTAGTTCTCTTATTTAGGTGTTTGATCCACTTTGAGTTAACTTTTGTGTATGGTGTAAGATAGGGGTCTTTGTTCATCCTCTTGGCTATTGATATCCAGTTCTTCCATGCCCAATTATTGAAAGGACTCTTTTGTCCCAGTTCAGAGAATTTGGGGAGCTTATAAAAAATCAATTGGCCACAGATTTGGTGATCTATTTCTGCACTCTCAGTTTGATTCCATTAGTCAATGCTTCTGTCTTTGTGCCAGTACCATGCTGTTTTGACCACTGTGGCTTTATAATAGGTTTTAAAGTCAGGGAGTTTTTATCCTCCCACTTTCTTCTTCTTTTTTTAGGATGTTTTTAGCTATTTGGGGTCTCTTTCCTTTCCAGATGAATTTGGTAGTTAGCTTTTCCAAATCTTCAAAGTAGATTGTTGGAATTTTGACTGGTACTGTGTTGAATCTGTAGATCAATTTGGGGAGAATTGACATCTTAACTATAATTTTTAGCCTTCCTATCCATGAACATGGAATGTCTTTCCATCTGTTTAGATCTCCTTTGATTTCTTTTAGTAATGTTATGTAGTTTTCTGTGTAAAAGTCCTTTACACCCCTAGGTAAGTTCATTCCTAAGTATTTGATTCTTTTAGTTGCTATTAGAATGGATTTTTTCCTTAACTAATTCCTCAGCTAGGTCATTGCTTGTGTATAGAAATGCTACTGATTTTTGCACACTAATTTTATATCCCTCTACCTTGCTGAATTTGTTTATTAGCTCAAGTAACTTTGCTGTAGATTTCTCAGGATCTTCTAAGTATAGTATCATATCATCTGCAAATAATGAGAGTTTTGCTTCTTCCTTTCCAATTTGGATGCCTTTTACTTCTTTGTACTCCCTGATTGCTCCAGCCAGAACTTCTAGCACAATGTTGAATAATAGTGGTGACAGTGGGCATCCTTTGTCTTGTACCTGATCTTAGGGGGAAGGCTTTCAATCTCTCTCCATTGAGTACAATGCTGGCTACCGGTTTTTCATATATTCCCTTTATCATATTGAGGTAGTTACCTTTGATTCCTATCTTTTGGAGTGTTTTTAATCAGAAAAGGATTCTGAATTTTGTCAAATGCTTTTTCAGCATCAATCAAGATGATCATGTGATTTTTCCCTTAGATTTGTTAATGTGCTGTATTACATTAATTGATTTTCTTGTGTTGAACCATCCTTGCATTCCTGGTATAAACCCCACTTAGTTGTGGTGCATAATCCTTTTTCATTTTCTTTTTTTTTTTTTACATGGGCAGGCACCAGGAATTGAACCCGGGTCCTCTGTCATCGCAGGCAAGCATTCCTGCCTGCTGAGCCACCGCGGCCCGTCCCATAATTCTTTTAATGTGTAGTTGGACTTGATTTGCTAATATTTTATTGAGAATTTTTGCGTCTATGTTCATTAGGGAGATTTGACTTTGTTTTACTTTCTTATAGCATCTTTACCTGGTTTTGGTATTAAAGTAATATTAGCTTCATAAAGTGAGCTATGTAGAGTTCCTTTTTCCTCAATGTTTTGAAAAAGTTTGAACAGGATTGGTTTTAGTTCTTTCTGTAATGTTTGATAAAATTCCCCTGTGAAGTCATCTGGCCCTGGGCTTTTCTTTGTAGGAAGGTTTTTGATGACTGGCTTTGATGACTGATTTAATCTCTTTACTTGTGATTGATTTGTTGAGATCTTTCTTCCTGAGTCATGTAGCTTGTTTATATGTCTCCAAGAATTTGTCCATTTCATCTAAGTTGTCTAGTTTGCTGGCATATAGTCATCTAGTTTGTTGGTATATAGTCATCTAGTTTGTTGGCATATAGTTGTTTATAGTATCCTCTTATGATTTCTTCAGGGTCTGTAGTAATGCCCTCCTTCTCATTTCTAAGTTTGTTTATTTGCATCCTCTCTCTTTTTTTCTTTGTCAGTCTTGCTAATGGCCCATCAATTTTATTGATTTTCTCAAAGAACCATCTTTTGATTTTACTGATTCTTTCTATTGCTCTTTTGTCTCCCATTCATTTATCTCTGATTTAATCTTTGCTATTTCTCTTCTCCTATTTGCTTTGGGGTTAGTTTGCTACTTACCCCAAAGTTTGTTAGTTCTGTCTCAAGTTTCTCCAGGTTTGCTGTTAAGTCCTTGATTTTTGCTCTTTCTTGTTTTTTAATATAGTTATTTAAGGCAATAAATTTTCCCCTCCGCACAGCCTTTGCCACATCCCATAAGTTCTGATAAATTGTATTTTCATTTTCATTCATCTCCAGATAGATACTGATTTTTCTAGCAATTTTTTCTTTGACCCACTGGTTGTTTAAGAGTGTGCTATTTAATATCCATATATTTCTGAATGTTCTCATTCTTTGGTGGTCATTGAGATCCAGCTTCATCCCATTGTTATCAGAGAGAGCACTTTGAATAATTTCAATGTTTTAAAATTTATAAAGACCTGTTTTGTGCCCCAGCATATGATCTATCCTGTATAATGTTCCATGGGCACTAGAGAAGAATGTATATCCTTGTGCTTTGGGGTGCAATGACTTATATATGTCTGTTAGGTCTAATTTATTGATCAAGTTATTTAACTTCTCTATTTACTTGTTGATCTTCTGTCTGGTTTTTCTATTTATAGAGGAGAGTGGTGTATTGAAGTCTCCTACTATTATTGTTAAAACATCTATCGCTCCCTTCAGTTTTGCCAATATCTGTCTCATGTAGTTTGGAGCTCCTTAATTGGGAGCATAAACATTTACGATTGTTATATCTTCTTGATGAATTAACCCTTTAATTAGTATATTGTATTTGTCTCTTATGATGTCTTTACATTTAAAATCTATTTTGTCTGATATTAGTATAGCTGCTTCTGCTTTCTTTTGGTTACAACTTGTGTGGAAGATCTTTTTCCATCCTTTCACCTTCTATTTATATCCTTGTGTCTAAAATGAGTCTCTTGTAAGCAGCATATAGCTGGATTGTGTTTCTTAATCCATTTTGCCAATCTGTATCTTTTAATTGGTAAGTTTATTCCGTTAACATTCAAAGTTGTTACCAAAAAGATGTTTATTGATTCCACCATCTTATCTTTTTATTTTATTTGTCAGATCTATATATTCTTTTCTCTCTTTCTCTTTGTATTCTTTAAATGACCTTTAGTGGTACTCTTTGATTCTGTGCCCTTCTCCAGACCTCCCTCTTCTGTCTTTTTTTTTTTTTTTCAACTGCCAGAATTCCTTTTAGTATTTCTAATATGGCTGGTCTCTTGTTGACAAAGTGTTTCAGGACTTCTTTATCTGTGAAAGCTTCAATCTCTCCCTCAGTTTTAAAGAACAATATGGCTTGGAAGTTTTTCTCTTTGAGGATTTTGAATATATCATACCACTGCCTTCTCGCCTCCAGGGTGCTAGTTGAGTAGTCTGAACTCAGTCTTATTTGAATTCCCTTGTATGTAGTAGATTGTTTTTCTCTTGCTGCTTTCAGGATTTTCTGCTTCTCTTCAACATTGGACAGACTGGTTAGTATATGTTTGGGGAAGGCCTATTTGGATTTATTCTGTTTGGAGTTCTTTGAGCTTCTTTGACTTGTATATTTATGTCCTTTATGAGGGTTGGGAAGTTTTCTCCCATTATGTTCTCAACTACTCTTCCCAGCCTTTTACTCCTCTCTTCTTCTGGGACACCAATGATTCTTATATTTGCACGCTTTGTTTTGTCTATCATTTCACTGCACTCCCATTCAATTTTTTCCATCCTTTTTGCCATTTGCTGTTCTGAGTCTTCTAAGTCCATTATCCTATCCTCTATATTACTTATTCTTTCTTCTGTCTCTTCAAATCTGGGTTGTATGCCTCTAGTATGTTTTTTATTTGGTCAACAGGGTCTTTTATCTCTGTGATTTATGCTATTTTTCTATTTATTCTTTCAAATTCCTCTTTGTGCTCTTTACTGTCTTCCTGATCTCCTTTATGTCATTTGCTATCCTGCTTATTTTATTAAGTAGAGTTATATGAACATCTTTGATTAGTTGTTCCAACATCTGTGTCTCCTCTGGTGTTTTAATTTGGTCATTAGGCAGGGCTATATCTGTTTGCATTGTAATATGCTTAGTGATCTTCTGCTGTCTTTGTCACATGTAAATATCTTGGTTGATTTCTTTCAGTAGTCTAAGGCTTTGTGTTTGCAGGATGGTTGTGCAGCAGGGACCAGAGCACGAGGCAGAGCACTCAGTACAAAGATTTGTTTCAGAGCAGGTATGGGCACAGGTTGGGGATGTTACACTGGTGCTTGTAAAAGTGGGTGCCCAGTGGCCAGAGAGGGTGCAGCTGTGCAGGTGGGCCAGTCTGGGGAATGTAACCATGGTGTGTGTTGGTCTAAGGCATGGTGCCCTTTTTTGCATGCATAGAGCTGTGGCAGCAGGTTGGTGTTACCCTTTCGTGAATTGGGGGCAGATGTGACCTGGCTATGCAGGTCTTCACTTTCTCAGCACTGGGACATGAAGCTGAGGGCTGTGCACATGCACAGTCCTAGGACTGCTATACTGTGCTGTTCCCAGAGCTGAATGATGTGATTGGGGACCCATGCACATGTGTGGACCTGGGAGTGCTGTAAATGGATGTGCTGAGCTCAGGGAGGATGGGGTGAGGCTGCGCAACACTATGGGTGGGAAGGGGGGGTAAAGGGGGCAGGGTGGGTATCTTAGTTATGGAGGTTAGAGTCTGCAACCTTTATGTGCTGATAACGGCCTGTAGGGAACAGGGAGGTGGAGGTAGTGCTTGGGAGGGGTGCAGGAGAGGTGGTTTGGGCTGCACTTGGGGTGGGGGTGGGGAGCAGGTATGTGCACTGGGGGCTGGTGTGGTGGGGGCACCTGGTGTGCAGGGAATGGGAGTGGGGAAGGGGGTTCAGGTGTGTGGAGTGTGGGGTGAGTCGCCAGTCACGGGGCTTCATCAGTGAGGGCAGTGTACCCAAGGAATGCAGCCTGGCTTATTTCCTAGTCCTGTGTACCTGTCTGTGCACTCCTACAGGCTCTGCCACTCTGTACCTCCATGCCAAGATCCAGCCTTCTGCCTCTCAGTTCCTCAGCCTCTGCAACCAGGCCTGCAACATGTGGTGCAGAAAGTCTCTCCCAGGTCAGCCGCACTTCTGAATTGCTGCCTCAGTCACCCTCCTGTCCCTTCTCTGACTTTTCCATGGAGCAGGGCTAATCTCAAGCTGCTCTAGTTGGCCATCTTCCTGGAAGTCAGATTGGCTTTTATAAAGGGGATTCATTAAATTACAAGTTTACAGTTCTAAAGACTTAAAAATGTCCAATCTAAAGCATCCAGAGAAAGATATCTTGTCTCTGAAGAAAGGCTGATGTCTGCCACATGGGAAAGCATGTGGCTGGCATCTGCTACTACTTGTTCCTGGTTATATTGCTTTCAGCTTCTGGTTCCTGTGGCTTCCTCTCTGAGTGTCTGTGGGCATTCACTTAGCTGCTCTGGGGCAAAACTCTGGGTTTCATCTCTTAGTTTAACATCTTCTGGTGCTGGAAATTTCTTTTCTTCAGGTTCTAGCTATTTCTTTGAGTCCTTACTTAGCACCCACAGGCTTCTCCTGTCTCAATTTCCAAACATCTGTGTCTGTGTCAGGTCTTCAAACCATCTCTCAAATGTTTGCATCTGAGCTCTATGTTGGCTCTTTTAAGGACGCTGGTAAACTAATCAAGACCCACCTTGAATGGGTAGTGTCACATCTCCAACTAATCAAAAGGTCATACTCACAATTGTGTGTGTCACATTTCCATGGAAACAACCTAATCAAGAGGTCCTGCTTTACAATATTGGATCGGGGCTAAAACAAACAAACAAACAAACATGGCTATATCAGTTGGCTACTATCTAACTCGGTGGCATCTTTACCTTCATTCTTTATGTCATTTCACTCTGCTTCAGTAATAATGGTCATGTTTCTATTCTTCTGGCATACTAAACATGCTTCAACCTCAAGACTTTTGCATTTTCCTTGGCTGAAGTATGCTATACAACTGCGTAAGAAAGCATGTTGCTCCCTTACCCTATTCAGATGTATGCTGCTTGGAAAGACTTTCTCTGAAAATTCTATCAAAAATAGAGCCCCATATTTCCATATCTCTTTATTCTTGATCTTGTTTTAATTTTTCACCACATTTACCTCTACCTAAAATTTATTCTATTGTGTTTATTTATCTATATTTTTATAGACTTTCCCCACTAAAATTTTAACTCCTTGTCTTAGTTTTCTAGCTACAATCACAAATGCCACAAAGTGAGTTGGCTTAAACAACAGGAAATTATTGGCTCATGGTTTTGATGCCAGTAGAAGTTCAAAACTGAGGGATCAGTAAGGTGATGCTTTCTCCCTAGACTGTGATATTCTGGAGCTGGCTGGTGATCCTTGGGTCCTTGGCTTTTCTGTCACATGGCAATGCACATGGAGAATTCCAGGTTCTGTTGACTTCTAGCTTTTTGTTTCTGCACATGGATTTTTCTCCTTAAAGCCTCCAGTAATAGTTCAAAGGTTTAACCTGAATCAATTGGCCATAACAACTAAAAATCATTTACAATTGCCAAGAGATGGAAATAGCTGAAATGTTCATCAATGAATGAGTGGCTAAACAAGCTGTGGTATATTCATATGATGGAATATTATACAAATGTAAGACTGAATAAAGTCATGAAGCATGTAACAACATGATGAAACTTGAGGACATTATGCTGAGTGAATTTAGCCAGAAACAAAAGGGCAAATCCTGTATGGTATCACTAAAATGAACTAACACTTATGAGGGAGAGTTAAAGTTAAGAACTTCGAGAGTTTAAGTTAAGAACACAGGTTATCAGAAGATAAAAATATGGTAGAAATTGGGCATTTGGTGCTGAAGGAATACAGATTATATAACAGAGCTGATTGTGAAAATTCAGAACCGGATAGCACAGTACCACCTGATTGTAGCACAATAATATAAGTATACTGAATGAAACTGAATGTGAGTATGATTAGGAGAAAGCCTGGGGGCATGTATGAATCCAGAAGGAAAGATAGAGAGTAAAGTCTGAGATGATGTATTAGCTAGGGTTCTCTAGAGAAACAGAATTATTATAACTGAAATGCCTGTGGTGGACAATGATGGTGAGTAAATGTACAAAAAATAAAAATAAAAAATCTTCAAAATGTTCTATTTGCAAAGGTTGACAGCCACATGAATGGATTGAGAAAATGTTTTTATTTTCTGGGATATATAATTCAACTTACCACACTCCTTCAGGGCAGAGACTAGCTTATTTTATTCATATATACCCTGAGTCCCTAGACGAGGGCCTGGCATAGAGGCTCTCAAGTTTTATGAATGAATGAATATATGAATAAAGAAGAGACCAACCCCATAGAAGAATATTCTGCATTCTTGCTATTTTTGTTGGAGACAGAGATTAAAAAAAAGCAGGGAAATGGAAATTATTAAAAAGTGTCTGGAAGATAAAGATGAAAAGAAGGATATTGTATTAATTAGGGTTCTCTAGAGAAACAGAATCAACAGGGAACACTTGCAAATATAAAATTTATAAAAGTGTCTCACGTGACCACAGGAACGCAGAGTCCAAAATCCACAGGGCAGGCTGCAAAGCCGATGACTCCGATGGAGGGTCTGGATGAACTCCACAGGAGAGGCTCACCAGCCGAAGGCATCAATAATTGCAGAAGACACTCCCCTTTGGCTGATTACAAATGGAATCAGCTGTAGATGCGGCTGATGCGATCATGACCTAATCCTATGAAATGTCATCATTGCAACAGACAGGCCAGCGCTTGCCCAATCAGATAAACAGGTACCACAACTTGGCCAAATTGACACGTGTCCCTAACCATGACAGTCCACCCCTTGTCAACTTGGCAGCTATATATATATCACCTTAAACCATACTTAATTTCCAAATGAAAACAAATAATCACACTTTTTTTCTTTTCCCTGACAATACTCAACTGTCCTGCATATAACTGGAAACACATTAAATCTCTCCAAAATCCTTGGGCAACATTCATTCTTAAACTTGATATCTTACAACTTAAATAGTATAACATGAACAAAACAGCATTACAGTCCTTGTTTCT
>PVIY010020780.1:0-43475 GCA_004026745.1 Myrmecophaga tridactyla
TAATTCCTCTATTTTTGCTCTTTCTTCTTTTTTGATACAGGTATTTAGGGCAATAAATTTCCCTCTTAGTACTGCCTTTACTGCTTCCCATCAGTTTTGATATGTTGTGTTTACATTTTCATTTGCCTCGAGATATTTACTGATTTCTCTTGTAATTTCTTCCTTGACCCACTGGTTGTTTAAGAGTGTGTTGTTGAGCCTCCACATATTTGTGAATTTTCTGGCACTCTGCCTATTATTGATTTCCAACTTCATTCCTTTATGATCCGAGAAAGTGTTTTGTATGATTAGTTTGTATTCTTTTCATAAGACATTATGAAAGATAAAGACTTAGAAACTTTTCCAGATTAAGAGAAACTAAAGAAACATGGCAAATAAATGTAATGCACTGTCCTGTATTGGAACTTTGGAGGAGAAGGGGCATACTATAAAGGACATTGAGACAATTTGCAAAATTGAATGTGTAGATTAGCTAACTTATTGTATCAATAGTCTGTATCTTTAATTAATAAAAGTAGTATGGCTAAAAGACAATGATCTTGTCTTTAGGAAATAGCACACTCAAGTATTTTCCAGAAAGAGTACTGAAGTCTGTAATGTGCTCTCAAATGCTTCAACAATAATTGTAATAAATAGCAGTATAGTGAAAAAGATAAATCAAATTGTGGTATAATGTTCATAATCAGTAATTATCGAAGAAGGGTATACAAGAGTTATTTGTACAAATCCTGCAATTTTAAAATTTGAAATGATTTCATAAAAAGTGTTAACAATTATTGTCTGAAGTATCATCAGTGGTATGCATACTGTACTTTAGGAATCACTTGACCCTTTGGGTCAGCAGTGGCTGTGCTAGGTATTTTTACATAGGTAAACATTTTGAAAGAAAACTATGGGACTTCTTTCAACCTAACTTTACTAATTCTATTAATTTTTTAAGGCATTCACCCATCCACTCTTTCTGGTGGTCTTCTGTATCGCATATTAGGTGCAAACCGTCAGACTCCAGTTAGAATACTGGTTTTGATACTTAACTGGTTGTGTGACCTTAGGTTAATTACTTATTCCTTTAAATGTTTCCTCATTTAAATTATGAGAATGATAACAGCCTCATAGGATCACTGTGAAGGTTAAATAATAATGCATACAGAACCATTCCACAGTGCTTGGCATGTGAATGACTACTTCCAGTAGTACTTTTATTATTTATTGTTCACTTGTGCTTATCTTCCCTTATAGATAGGGTCTTTGAACACAGGGTCTATATTTTATTCATCTTTGTATTCCCAGGGTCTGGCACATAAGTTGGTGCTTAATAATTCTTTGTGAATATTTAAAGAATATTTCTAAAGATGGTCTGCATTTTATCTCTGATATTTTAAATTCCTGTGTTTTTGTATATTTCACTTCTAAATGGGTTTATGCACAATTCTTCTCTTTTCTGGTTTTACTACATGTTGATGGTTAGTTAAGGTAAATATAAACAGCTATTTGTTTTGTATAGTTGTCTCCCTGAAAATAATCATATTTAACAATAGACTGCTTTAAGAAAATAAGACAGACTCCTAAGGTGTAATTAGGTACCTTTCTCATTTGTTCTTTTTTTTTTCATTTGTTCTTAAATGTATCCAACTTAAGTAGTGTGTTTCTTTATAATTATCTCCTTCTCTTAGCAGAGGGCAAAAACTACCCCCACCCCAACATTTGGATAAGCTAGCAGCCAGTTAGTGTTGAAGAACAAGTTTGGAATAAATTTTGTGACTGTCCCTTAGGTCTAGCTTCTGAAGTTTTTGTTTTTGTCCTCTATCTTATTACCAATTTAGGTTTCTTTATTAGAATTTTTCTTCTTTTTAAATATGTGATAAATGAGAGTATAAACTTTCAGAACCTAGTTTCCGAACTTTCAGAACTAGGTTTTATGATCACTTTGGCTGCAACTAACAGACACCCTAACACAAAATGACTTAATAAATGGAATATTTATTATTTTACACAGTAAATCTGCAGGTAAGGACTAGGTAATTGAGTGGTTCAATATCATCCACAAGGAGCCCTTGGTCATCATGTTTTTCTACTTACCATTCCTAGGCTAGTGTCCCTCATGGTTACAAATGGCTGTTAAAGATCCAGAAGTCAGATGTAGTTGCAGGATCAATAAACCGAAAGGAAAATATCCCCTTTCTGGTGTTCCTTTTCAAGAGCGAGGAAAGCTTTCCCAGAATCATCCAGCAGACTTCTTAATTTATAATTGGCCTCCATTGTATCACATGCCCATTCCTAAACCGATCATTGATAAAGAGAGTAGAATTATGGTTGGCCTATTTTAATTTTAAGATTCATTCCATGGCCTCTTAATTACTGAAGAAAATTTAGGGTTATACTGGGAAAAGAGAAATGAATATTGTTTTGTAACAGTGCACTGCTCATTTAAATAAAATGGGCTGTCAAATTTTCCTGAGAACCCAGAAACCTTATCAGACTTACAAACTGCCTCACTGAGAGATTTTCAATCATTAGTTTCTAATATAGTTAAAAATATTTTTAAAAAAAATAATTTTTTCGGAGAAGTGTTGGTTTGTAGAACAGTCATGCATCGAATACAGGATTGTATTCTGTATACCTGTGTGTGTGTGTATGTGTGTTTATCCCACATATTCTGTATACCATTATATATGGTGCTACCACATATACCATATATATACCATATGCTACCCTATTGATAATAGTTTTATTCCTTATTATTGTGCACAGCGAAGTAAATTAACATTTAAATAATTTAAAAATTTAGGCTCATTTCTTGCCATTAACCAAACTATTTAAAAAATCTGAAATTGAGTGAATATATATTAATACATGGAAGATTTGTGTTATATTCAGACTTGAAAGAGGGCGTGTAAAATTATGTGGCTCATGGAAATACTGCTTCTTTTTGTCTTGCCCTAATTTTCTGACTCTCCTTTAATTTATGCCTTAGCAACCCACCAGAGTACCTTTAAAAAGTTTTTATATCTCTAAACCAGAGAAGGGAGAGAAATAAATTCAAGAGAACAGTATACAGTGTAGACTTCTGCTTTGGCTAATGCTTTATATTTGAGAATACCCTTCATTTTTTTTAGGAGGTCAGAATGGGAAAGCTGGTGAAATTTCTAGTGACTCCTGGAGTACATTATTATTGTAGTTTACTTTCGGGTTAAAGTCTTAGTAGTTCTGAGAATTTTAGTCTCAATTATAATCAAATATAACTCTCAACACATGCTTCAGACTACAAATACCAGTTACTTGTTTGGAATTATTCCACTCAGTCACTCAATTAAAGTATAAAGAGGCATAGAGATTAGTGATGGATGAAGGCAATAACTATGAGTTTAATCCAGCTTGAAGAAAGAATAAATGTAGAATTAATATCTGGTAAAAGCAAGATGGACTGTCATATTTTATTATTCATCACATGGAAGGTGATTGTATTATTAGAAAGTTGTAACTGAGGTATCTTTGAACCAGCTTGTAATAACCAAACCAATTTGCTTTGAATGTGGAGGACTTTTTAAATAGAATGTTCTGCCTTAATTTTCATAATGTTAGTATGTATTTATGCTTTTCATTTCTCTGCCTAGCTTTCTTTTGTTGATATGTGAGGCTTGGATAATAATAGTAATAATGCTGCAGTTCTTTAAAGATTATTGTAGTATCTAATCTTCTAGTGTTCCTGTGAAGTGGGCGTTCTTCAGACTCTCTTCAGCAGATACTACTACGTCATTTTATTTTGGACTTGTTCTGTTACTATTCATTTCTTTCTTTATTAGTTTCCCCTATTGATCGTAGTTATGCCCTCAGGAATTACATAATATAGATATAATATGACTTCTATAGGATACGTTGCCATGTATTTGAAGATATGTAAACACATTTTAAGGGTGGAAACTGGCACATTTGTATCCCCGGGACTTAGTAAATCCTTATATTTGTTGATTGATTTGATTGAGCACTTCGTGTGTGATAAGATGAATGATTATTTTTCATTAGTTTGTATAACTGAGGGGTTTTTCTAGTGTTCTTACCTTAGATTTGTAACCTATAAAGTATACTCTTATAAACCGTGTGTTTTCATAATTGTTTTAGTTGGGCCTGCATTTGGCAAGCAAACATATACTTGAAACTGAATAATTTTAAAACTGAATAATTTAACCTTTTATATCCATTATTATTTGGAAAAAATGAATATTGTATGATATGCAGCACTTTTTTTATTGGTAATTTCAAGTTCACCATATGGGAAACCGCTTTGTGAAGGAGTAGGTCTGCTATCAATGTAGTTTTCAGAATGTGGTTATCTCATTGATTTTGGAATTGGTATTATTGATAGTGTTGTCACTGTTATTAATCAGTGCCCTTTGTATGTCCATATTTGTTGGGCAGAGTAAATAAAGCCATTAGATTGGTTTTATCTTCTGGGAATGATTTAGCATACAATTTTGTCAATTTTATTTAAATTTTTTTTTTTTTTTTTAAAGCTCAGGGTCTTTTAAAGGCCCTTTGTTTCTTACGGCCATTTTATGTGAAAAAAATTTTTTTTAACTCTTTTTATTGTATAGTGTAACGTATATACAAAGGAAAGAAATAAAAAAGCAATATTTTCAAAGCACTCTTCAACAGATAGGTACAGGACAGATCCCAGAGTCTGTCATGGGCTAACATACGATCCTCTCATATTTTTCCTTTTAGCTGTTCTAGAACATAGCAGGCTAGAGGGCTTAAATACTTTTTTTATCATCACAATCGACTTTTTTTTCCTTCTTTATTTGTGAACAATAACATATATACAAAAATAAATTTCAAAGCACAGCATGCCACAATTAGTTGTAGAACATATTTCAGACTTTGACATAGGGTACAATTTCACAAATTTAGGTTTTTACTTCTAGCTGCTCTAAGATAGTAGGGACTAAAAGAGATATCAATTTAATGATTCAGCATTCATATTCATTTGTTAAATCCTATCTTCTCTGTATAACTCCACCGTCACCTTTGATCTTTCCATCCCTCTTTAAGAGTATTTGGGCTATGGCAATTCTAAATTTTTCCTATTGGAAGGGTCTGTCACTAATACAGGGTAGGGAGATGGGACTATCTGATGTTCTGGAGAGGCTGGGCTAGGTTTCAGTACTTATTTGGACCAGGGTCCTGGTTTGAAATGCTGTATGTACCCTAGAAAAACCATGTTTTAATCCTAATCCCATTTTGTAAAGGCAGCCATTTCTTCTAATCCCTATTCAATATTATATATTTGAAACTGTGATTAGATATCTCCCCGAAGATGTGATTTAATCAAGAGTGGTTGTTAAGCTGGATTAAGTAGAGGCATGTCTCCACCCAATTGGCTGGGTCTTGATTAGTTTCTGGAGTCCTATAAAAGAGGAAACATTTTAGAGAAAGAAAGAGATTCAGAGAGAGCAGAGCAGAATGACATAGCCATGAGAAGCAGAGTCTACCAGCCAGCGACCTTTGGAGATGAAGAAGAAAAATGTCTCTCGGGGAGCTTCAGGAAACAGGAACCAGGAGAAGAAGCTAGCAGATGTTGCCGTGTTCACCATGTGCCCTTCCAGATGAGAGAGGAACCCTGACTGTGTTCGCCATGTGCCTTCTCACTTGAGAGAGAAACCCTGAACTTTATCAACCTTCTTGAACCAAGGTATCTTTCCTTGGATGCCTTAGATTAGACATTTTTATAGACTTGTTCTAATTAGGACATTTTCTCAGCCTTGGAACGGTAAACTAGCAACTAATCAAATTCCCCTTTTTAAAAGCCATTCCGTTTCTGGTATATTGCATTCTGGCAGCTAGCAAACTAGAACAACCAGGGACTCATCTGGAGGTTGTAGGTTTCTGGAAAGTTACTGTAGTGCATGGAACCCTTGTCGAATCTTATCTATTGCCCTAGGTGTTCTTTAGGATTGGCTGGAATGGTCCTGGTTGAGTGAGGGTTGGCAGGTTATGATAGGTAGCAAGGTCTACCAAGCTTGCGTAAGAGAGACCTCCAGAGTAGCCTCTCGACTCTATTTGAACTCTTCTGCCACTAATACTTCACTAATTACACCTCTTTTCCCCCTTTTGGTCAGTATGGAATTGTTGATCCTACAGTGCCAGGTCTGAATTCATCCCTGGGAGTCCTCTCCCACGTCACCAGGGAGACTTTCTCTTCTGGATATCATGTCCCACGTAGAGGGCAATGATTTCACTTTACAGAGTTGGGCTTAGAGAGAGTGAGGCCACATCTGAGTAACAACAGAGGTCCTCCAGAAGTAACTCTTAGGCATGCCTGTGGATAGTCTAAGCTTCTCTGCTACCTACATAAGTTTCAAAAGAGTAAGCCTCATGATCGAGGTCATGGCCTATTGATTTGGGTCTCCCTAAAGTTTGACAGAGTATCAGGGAATTCCCTGATGGTAAGGTTTAATAGCTCCATAGTCTTTCTCCCCTCCATCAGGGGACTTTGCCAATGCTTTTTGATTATCTACTTAATATACTCTAGGATGTTTCCAGGCATTACAATAATCTATACAAGATTAAAGGACCTCTTTTTTATTCTGTGCTTCCTGTGTTTCAGTTGTTCAAATGAGCTACAGAGATAGGTTGAATTAGGTTATGTATGTACTACAGAAAATTTCAGTTTCAGATCAAATAAACCTTTCTTCCGTTGATCTGAAAGAGTGTGTGGTTCTAAAATATGAACACTGTCTTCCTTACCCCTATGTTCTGAATTACTTTAACCCCAACCTGTTTGGCTTCATTCTTATCTCTAAATATCAGGTTATATATATATTATAAATATCAGGGTCTATATAATAATATAAAATGGTAAAAATTGAATGTGTTTTATCAGTTTCAAGTGAGTGATTCCTTTTGCCAATGATAAACTTATCCATAAGATATGAATTAATGCTTAAACATGATTCAATTTTCAAGTGTATGTTTGCTTGCTAATTTAAACTACTTTTGATTTTTCATTCATTCTTAATACATTTTAAATTATTTCCTACTATATCTTTTTTCAAAAGAGTATTAATATGGTATTAAGGTAAATGGAAAATAATTTTCAAAATCTATTTTGAAAGGTGATACCACCAGATGGTGCTATTTCACTTGTTAAGTCTGTGAAATTGTATAGGCTAAATGAAAATCGAACTTTAAAAAGCATATGGAAAATCTAGTATTATTTAGGCATAATATTTTGGTGGTAGATGAGCTAAGTTGAAGGAAATATTCAGATGTAAATTTGTATTCTACACTATGTGTTTATCTTAACTAAAGATATAGACTAATTGCCAGAGTTTAAGATTTGACAGAGAACCTTCTGTTTAGTCTGAAAATATTTAGTAGATATTTTTCTGAAGGTTGAGAGATATATAAATCCTATAGAGATTAATTATCATAACTTTACATGTATACCAAATGGAATTGCTTATAAAAGTAAGTGTGTATTACCAAAATTTATGTTTCAAGTAAACAATGTTACTTTTCCACTTGGGGTACATAATTATTTACAAATTAGAGGAAACATTTTGATTATTTTATATCTTGAGTATTTCCCCTGTAAGGAGAATTAGTCTCATATTTTCATTTTATAAAAGGGGAAAATGACTTTTCTAAATTGTATGTTAGGAAACAAGCAACTTTTTGCTTTTTTCAAATGTAGCATCATTTTGATGCTGCATTTGAATAATTACCCATTATAATTACAATCACAAGTTAATGAAATGTAAATATCTTTAGTGAAGTATGTTAAATACAGCCAGTTCTTAAGTTTCTAGGTTTTTAATGTGCTTACATAGAATAAAGCATTTATAGGTTCTGTTATAATTGTTTGCCACAGTTTTTACTGTCTATCCCAACATATATTCTTGGTATATACAAAATTACAATTGGTATATTGAAGATTAAACTTGCTTTTACATATTGCATTTGAATTTTTCCTCTGGAAAAGTATATGTATTACTTTGAATTCAGTGCTTTATTATTCATATAAGAACGGAACCTATCTCTATAGGCTGGTGAATGTAGATAGATTTTCTTGTATTCCTAGACCTTGTGAATATTTTAATCATAATTATATTAATATAATCCTCATACATATTTTTAAGATTGAGCTACCCTAGTATTCTGTCTGAAGTTGTTTCATAGCATTTTATTTTTTTACTTTGTAATATAATTTTAGAGTTTGCCATGTCCTTCTTGCATGAGTGTAAATTTCTTCATGCTTTGTTTGCCTTATTCAACTTAGCTCAGTGCTTTACATATATAGATATATCTCAGAGATAGTGTGGGTTTTTTTCCACACCCCACTGCAATAAAGTGAATATTTGTGATCTGTGGAAGGAGGTCAAAATATCAATGTTCACAGGTATTTGGAAGAAGTTGATTCCAACCCTCATGGATGACTTTGAGGTGTTTAAGATTTCCGCAGAGGGAGTAATTGCAGATATGGTGGAAATACAAAAACCACCTTTTTGGTTTCCCAGTTCATATAAATATTATGTTTATACTATACTGTAGTCTATTAGGTGTGCAATAGCATTATGTCTAAAAAACAATGTATATACCTTAATTAAAAATATTTTATTGCTGGGCAGGCCGCAGTGGCTCAGCAGGCAGAGTTCTTACCTGCCATGCCAGAGACCTGGATTTGATTCCCGGAGCCTGCCCATATGGGAGAAAAAAAAAAATATATATATATATATATATGTGTATATATATACGCATATATATATATGTATGTAATTGCTAAGAAATGCTAACCATCATCTGAGCATTCAGTGAGTAATAATCGTTTTGCCTTGATGTTGATGGCTGGTGACTGATCAGGGTGATAGTTGTTGAAGGTTGGGGTGGCTGTGGCAATTTCTTTAAATAAGTTGACAATGAAGTTTGCCACACTAGTTGACTTTTCCTTTCATGAAAGATTGCTTTGTGGCATTCAGTGCTGTTTCATAGCATTTTTCCGACAGTAGAACATTCAAATTGAGTCAGTCCTCTCAAACCCTGACTCTGCTTTATTAGCTAAGTTTATTAATATTCTAAATCCTTTGTTGTCATTTCAACGATGGTCACAGCATCTTCACCAGGAGTAAATTCCATCTCAGGAAACCACTTTCTTTGCTTACCTATAGGAAGCAACTCCTTATCCATTAAAGTTTTTTCATGAGATTGCAGCAATTCAGTCACATTTTCAGGCTCCACTTGTGATTCTAGTTCTCTTGCTATTTCCACCACATCTGCAATGACTTCCTCCTCTGAAGTCTTGAACCTCTCAAGTCATCCATAAGGGTTGGAATCAACTTCTTCCAAGAGTCTGTGACTATTGATATTTTGACTTCCTCCCATGGATCACAAATGGCCTTAATGGTGTCTAGAATGCTGAATTCTTTCCAGAAGGTTTTCCATTTGCTCTGCCCAGATCCATCAAAGGAATCATTATCTACGGCAGCTATTGCCTTGTGATCTTTCTTAAAAAGATTTGAAAGTCGCAGTGAATCCTAGATCCTGGGCTACATAATGGATCCTGTGTTAGTAGACATGAAAACAGCATTCATCTCGCTGTACATCTCTATCTGAGGTCTTGGGTGACTGGGTGCATTGCCATTGAGCAGTAATATTTTGAAAGGAATCTTTTTTTCTGAGCAGTAGGTCTCAGCAGTGGGCTTAACATATTCAGTAAACTGTGTTGTTAACAGATGTGCTGTTATCCAGACTTTGTTGTTGTATTTATAGAGAGCATGGGTAGAATAGATTTAGCATAATTCTTTAGGGTTTTAGGATTTTCACAATGGCATATGAGCGTTGACTCATTTCAGTTTAAAGTCACCAGCTGCATTAGCCCCTAACATGAAAGTCTGTCTGTCCTTTGAAGCTTTGAAGCCAGGCATTAATTTCTCCTCTCTAGCTATGAAAGTTGTAGTTGGCATCTTGCAAAAGAAGGCTGTTTCATCTACATTGAAAATCTGTTGTTTAATGTAGCTTCTTTCATCAGTGATCATAGCTAGATCTTCTATTTGCTGCAGCTTCTACATCAGCACTTGCTACTTCACCTTGCACTGTTATGCTATGGAGATGGTTTCTTTTCTTAAGCCTCTGCTACCTTCAAACTTTTCTTCTTCCGGTTCTTCACCTCTCTCAGTCTTCATAGAATTCAAGAGAGTTAGGGCCTTGCTCTGGATTAGGCTTTGGCTTAAGGGAATGTTAGGTAGCTGGTTTGATATTCTATCTGGACATCTAAAATTTTCTCCAAATCTGCAATAAAGCTGTCTTGCTTTCTTATCATTCGTGTATTCACTGGAGTAGCACTTTTAATTTCCTTCAATAACTTTTCTTTTGCATTCACAACTTGACTCCCTGTTTGGCATGAGAGGTCTAGCTTTCTTCCTATCTCAGCTTTTGACATGCCTTCCTCACTAGGCTTAAACATTTCCAGCCTTTGATTTCAATTGAGAGATGTGTGACTCTTCCCTTCACTTGAATGCTTAGAGACCATTGTGGGTTATTCATTGATCTAATTGCAATAGACAGGGGAAGAGCCAGTTGGTGGAGCAGTCAGAACACCCAACATTTATGAATTAAGTTTGCTGTCTTAAATGGGCATAGTGTGTGGCACCCCAGAGCAATTAGAATAGTAACATCAAAGATCACTGACCATAGGTCATCATAACAGATATAATATTAATAATGAAAATGTTTGAAATATAGAGAGAATTACCAAAATGTGACACAGAGACACAAGTGAGCACATGCTGTTGGAAAAATAGTGCCAATAGACTTGCTTGATATAAGGTGTTGCCACAAAACTTTGATTAGAAAAATACAGAATAAAACACAGAACCCACCAGTATCTGTGAAGCACGATGAAATGAGGTACGCCTAGTAGATAATCAGTATATATTTGTTGAATGAATGAGTAATTTTTTCATTATGCCGAAATTATCAGTATTATAATAGAAAGGAAAGTTTTAAAATAGGCTTTCCCCTTTTGTGAGAATTTCCATAATGACAAGGGATATCCTATATTCTGTGGTTTATCTCTTACTTCTTTTCTGAAATAGCTTTTTACAGTTGCTTACAATTGACCACCACTAGAATCTCTCGGAATCATAATAGTAATGCAGTCTATCATGGTAAGTATAAATAGGGAGTGTTTTTTTTAGCTTTCTTCAAATCAAAAGTCTTGTTGTCAGCATGGTTTCGTCTGGGTCTCTAGTATTAGAGATCATTTAGCCCAGCAGTTCTTAAAGTGTGCTTCAGGGTCTGTTGGGGAGCCTCTGAGACCTTTTAGGTCTGTGAGGGCCGCGTTGTTTTAGCACTAAACCATTATTTGCTCTTCTCATTCATCCTCTCATGAGTGTAAGTGGTGTTTTTGAGAGGTTACATGATATGTGATATAACAGTTTGGTTGAATGCATAAACATAGGAGAATCTAGCTGTCTTCTATTAAGCCAGAGATTTGCAAAAAAAAGTAGAACAGTGCTAGAGTCTCACTGATTTTTTTTTGGGGGGGTAGTTTGGAAATAACTATTTTTCATAAAATATTATTTATATTTACATTTAGTGGATTTGTTCTGAAAATAAACATTTTTTAAAAATTTGTTTTAATTTCTAATAAAGTAAGTAGGGATAAATATAACCCATAACATAAAAGCCCTTCGAAGTCCTTGATACTTTCTAAAAGTTGTAAAGGGGTCCTGTGATAAAACGCATGAGAAATTGCTGATTGTAATTCATTACCCTCATTTCACAGATAGGGGCTGTGCTGGTTTGAAAGGGTATATGTGCCCTAGAAAAGCCATGTTTTAATCTGAATCTTGTTTTGTAAAGGCAGCCGTTTCTTCTAATCCCTATTCAGTGCTGTATGTTTGAATCTATAATTAGATCATCTCCCTGGAGAGGTGACTCAATCCAGAGTGGTTGTTAAGATGGATTAGGTGGAGACGTGTCACTACCTATTCGGGTGGGTCTTGATTAGTTTACTGGAATCCTATAAAAGAGAATGACAAGAGAGAAAGTCAGGAGATTCTGAGAGAGTAGAATGACATAGCCATAAGAAGCAGAGCGTCCACCAGCCAACCACCTTTGGAAATGAAGAAGGAAAACCACTCCCGGGGAGCTTCATGAAAGGAAGACGGGAGAGAAAGCTAGCAGATGATGCCGTGTTCGCTATGTGCCTTTCCAGATGAGAGATAGAAACCCCCACTGTGTTTGCCATGTGCTTTCTCACTTGAGAGAGAGACCCTGAACTTCATCGGCCTTTTTGAACCAAGGTATCTTTCCCTGGATGCTTTAGCTTGGACATTTCTATAGACTTGTTTTAATTGGGACATTTTCTCAGCCTTAGAACTGTAAACTAGCAATTTATTAAATTCTCCTTTTTAAAAGCCATTCCATTTCTGGTATATTGCATTCTGGCAGCTAGCGAACTAGAATAGGGGCACACACTCATTTACAAATCAGTGGCTCAGAGAGGTTAAGTGATTTAGAGAAGGACACCCAGCCAATTTTTTTTGGCTTAGCTGATACTTGTATCAATGGCTCCTACCATAGTTTTTAAGCACCAGTAAACTGGTGGTAGTCTTCAACTCATAAAATGTCTAATATAGCCTTTTATGACTACTTTAGTAGGAAAAGGGAATTGATAAGCGAAGTACTATAGCCTTAGTGTTAAAAAAAAATAAATTTGAGGGCAAAGAGGTAGAGACTCTTTTAATATCTTCTTTACTTCTTGCTCCACCCCACCTCACTACAAGAAAACAACGATAAAGTATTGATTACAAGCGTCCCTGGACATTTATGGTAGTTCACTCATTAGAAGAACAAGATACTCTAAAGTCTCAAAAATTATGCTAGAGGATAATTATATATTGTTCTTTTGGTGGATGTAAATTATTTGATGCTGTTATTATGCTGAAACTCATGGTGTGAGGAGAGTCTGAAACATTCAGGTTTTTGCTTTTTAATTGTTAACGGAATTTAAAACCATATCATAAAGACTGATTGAAGAAATTGTAATTTTAAGTTGGATGAAAGAATCAAGATGAACAAGATGACATTCTTAATTTGAAAGTCTTCCTGCATGTGGATATGATATTAGATTTATTGATTTATTTCAATAAATAAATCTCAAGGGTAGAAGAACCAATGAGCTGGAAGACACAAACTGAATCATTTTACCTTAATAAGGGAAAATCTTTCTGGTGGTGAAAAAAGAAAGCTTGAAAATGGTGCCAACTTTTTTGGGGATGTAATAAGTTGCCTTTCTCAGGCAGTCAAACCTGGCTCTTGGTAGGAATGTTGGCAGAGTAAAGGAGATAGCATTAATTAGGTTGATGACCTTTAAGATTCATTATATTATTATGTGTGTGGGTATACTTGTTGAAAAGAATTTCTTAAGGACAAGAGTTTATTTTAAAAAGGCATTTGAGGGCAGGCCACGGTGGCTCAGCAGGTAAGAACTCTTGCCTGCTGTGCCCGAGGACCCGGGTTTGATTCCTGGTGCCTGCCCATGTAAAAAAAAAAAAGGCATTTGGGTTGGCAGATGTATTCTACTTTTTTTTTAATTGTCTTATTTATTTTTCCAGAATGGCTAACAGTTTATTGTCATTCAGTCCTTTTTTTTTTCCACATAGCTGTGCATTTATCATCACAGTTTTTTTCTTTTTTAATGAAAAATAACATATTTACAAAAAAGGAATAAATTTCAAAGCCCATTGCAACAATTAGTAGTAGAATAGATTTCTTATTCTACTTTTGTATCAGCAGGTCAATAAACCTGAAGATTTTCTAGGTCTTTGGTCTTGCCATGAGCAGTAAAATTGATTATCCTAGAAGTATCTGTTTTATTTGTTCATTTTATTGTAAGCCATTTGAGGAGATGATGAATTTGTAGCAGAAATATGGAAGAGAAAGGCATGATAAACCATTAGAAAGCAGGATAAAAGCTGTTTTGAAGATGTAAATTGAATTGATAATATTTTGGAGGGTATTATATTTTGTAGTTTATGTTCACAAATATTTGAGTGTATTATATTTTGTAGTTTATGTTCACAAATATTTTCTGCCTTTTGTTACCAGTCTCATCTATTTCTCTTCCATATCTTCCAACAAGATAAACTATCATTTAACCAATATTAAAGTGAAATTTCTTCAGTTGATGTTTTTATGAGTAGTAGCATACTTTGTAATGTAATGACTAAAATGATTATTACATGAAGACATGTTGTATTACTTTTTTGTTGTTTGGCTTTAAAGAGATTTTATTTTTGGAAATTATTTCTATATCAATTTTTAAAAATTATTTATTGTTATTGATATATATTATATATTCACATACCATGTAATCTTCCAAAGTATACAATCAATGGGCCACAATATCATCATATAGCTGTGCATTTATCATCACAAGTCTACCTTCTTTTTCTTTTTTTGTGAAAAATAACACGTATACAAAACGGCAATAAATTTCAAAGCACGTTGCAACAATTAGTTGTAGAACAGATTTCAGAATTTGGTATGGGTTACACTTGTACAATTTTAGGTTTTTACTCCTAGCTGCTCTAAGATACTGGAGACTAAAAGAAATATCAATATAATGATTCAGCACTCATACTCATTTGTTAAACCCTACCTTCTCTGTTTAACTCTACCATCACCTTTGATCTTTCTCCCAATCTTTAGGGGTATTTGGGCTATACCCATTCTAACTTTTTCATGCTGAAAGGGGTTGTCGATAATATGGGATTGGGGAATGTAACTAGTTGATGTTCTGGAGAGGCTAACCCCTTTGCATTTCAGGACTTATCTGGTTTAGGGACCCATCTGGAGGTAGTGGATTTCTGGACATTTACCCTAATGCATGAAATCTTTGTAAAATCATAATGCCCTAGATGTTCTTTAGGATTGGCAGGAATGGTTTTGATTGGGGTTTGGCAAGCTATGATAGGTAGCAATGTCTAACTGAAGCATGTGTAACAGCGACCTCCAGTGTAGCCTCTCACCTCTATTTGAACTCTCAGCCATAGATACCGTCTTTGTTACACTTCCTTCCCCCCTTTTGTTCAGGATGGCATTGTCGATCCCATGGTTGCAGGGCCAGTCCTATCCCTGGGAGTCATCTCCCATGCTGCCAGGGAGACTTTCGCCCCTGGATGTCATGTCCCACGTAGGGGAGAGGGCAGTGATTTCACTTGCAAAGTTGGGCTTAAAGAGAGAGAGAGAGGCCACATCTGAGCAACAAAAGAGGTCTTCCAAAAGTAACTCTTAGGCATACCTATAGGCTAAGCTTCTCCGCTACCCACATATGCTTTGCCAGAGCAAGCCTGAAGATCAAGGGCTTGGCCTATTAATTTGGGTGACCCTAATGTTTGACACAGTATCAGGAGTTCACTCAGTGGTAAAGTTTAATTCCATATTTTTTCTCCTATCCCTCAGGGAACTTTACCAATACTTTTTGATTATATGCTTAATATACTCTGGCATGTATTCAGGCATTACATTAAACTACACAGGATTAAAGGTCCTCATTCTTATTCTAGGCTCCCTGTGTTTGGATTGTTTAAATGATCTACAGGTTGAGTTAGATTATGTGCTACAGAAAATTTAGATTCTGTACAAAATAAACCTTTCTTCCTTTGGTCTCAAAGAATAGATGAAGTTCTAAAACACAATGTCTTCCTTATCCCTGTATTCTGAATTACCTTAATCCCGACTTGATCAGCTTTGTTCTTAACTCTAAATACCATGTTATACAATATATAAACAGCCTCTCAAAATCCAGAAATAACAATTATCACTCTGGACTAAATGTGACTGCTATAAGCTGTATAATGTAGGCCCCATGTTTTCTTTTTTTTCATTGTGAAATTTCACATATATACAAAAAAGCAATAAATTTCCAAGTACATTTTAACAAGTAGTTATAGGATAAATTTTAAAGTTTGGTATGGGTTACAGTTCCACAATAGGCCCCTGTTTTCTTATAAGTATTTTCTAAATGAGACCATACCATATTTGCTCCTTTGTTTCTGGCTTATTTTGCCTTACCCAGTGTCCCACAGGTTCATTCACAATGATGCATGCCTCACAACTTCATTCCTTTTTGTAGCAGCACAATATTTGATGATATATATCCACTATCATTCACTAGTATACTTCTCAGTCAGTGCTTCCTACAGCCACCTCTGTTCATTGGGCATCACGTATAATGTCTAAAGTCAGCAGTCCATCAACACCCTCAATTTTAGATAATTTCATTGTTCCCAAGGGAAAGATAACCAATAAATACACCCTCACCAAATAGAAAATCCAACCTCCCCTTTACTCTTTTACCTCCCCCTATTATTTATCCCTAGTGTTACTGTGGTACTACTGATGTTTTCCTGGTAAACATAGCCCAAAGCATGCAATAGCAGTTTTCCCCCTATGTTCTGAATTTATATACTCTTTGTACAAGTCATACCTTTGCAGTAATTCATGCAAGGAACTTATTTATATTTGTAGTATTAATCAGTGGGACACATGGGTCTCTACAACCCCTTTCAATCATGTTCACCTTCAATATGGTAATGTTGCTTATAGATCCACTAGTGAACCTCCTCCACTTCTATCTATTCCCCTTCATTTAAGTCCAACCTCATTAGTTAACTGTTCACCCATCTCTACCTTCTGTGTATCTCTAGGTCCCCTATATTCTATATTATAAGCCTCTGATTTTACCTTTACCATTGTCATAAAAGTGAAATCATATAGTATCTATCCTTTTGTGTCTGGCTTATTTCACTCAGAATTACGTCCTCAAGGCTTGTCCATCTTGTCATGTGCTTCAGGACATCATTTCTTCTTACTGCTGCATAATATTCCATCATATGTATATACCACATTTTGTTAATCCACTCGTTTGTTGATGGGCACTTAGATTGTTTCCATTTTTTTGTGATTGTGCATAATGCTTCTATGAATATCAGTGTGCAAATGTCTATTTGTGTCACTGCTTTCACCTCTTCTGGGTATATACTGAGTAGTTGTATTTGCCAGTTCATAGGACAACTCTGTATTTAGTTTCCTAAGAAACTGCCAAACTATCTTCTATAGTAGCTGTACCATTATACATTCCCATCAGCAGAGCATAACTGTCCAAATTTCTCCACATCCTTTCCAACTTTTGTAGTTTCCTGTTTGTTTAATAACAGCCATTTTTATAGGTGGGGGGTGGTATCTCATTTTAATCCCTTATAGCTAATGAAAATGAGCATCTCTTCATGTGCTTTTTAGCCAGCTGTATTTGCTCTTCAGAAAAATGCCTATTCATATCTTTAGCCCATTTTATAATTGAGTTATTCTTATGTTGTTGAGTTGTATGATTTCTTTATGTATATCAAACCTTTATCTGATGTGTGATTTCCAAATATTTTCTCCCATTGAGTTAACTGCCTCTTCATCTTTTTGACAAAGTCTTCTGAGGCACAGAAGCATTTGAGTTTGAGGAGTTTCCATTTTATCTATGTTTTCTTTTGTTGCTTGTGCTTTGAGTATGAAGTTTAGGAAACTACTTCCTATTACTAGGTTTTGAAGATGTTTCCTGACATTTTCTTCTACAAGCTTTCTGGTACTGGTTCTTATATTTAGGTATTTGATATGCTCTGAGTTAATTTTTGTATAATTTTGTGAAATATAAGGGTTCTCTTTTATTCTTTTGGCTATTGATATCCAGTTCTCACATGCCCATATATTGAAAAGAGTATTTTGTCCCAGTTCAGTGGATTTGGGGGCCTTGTCAAAGATCAATTTACCATAAATTTGGTGGTCTATTTCTGCACTCTCAATTTGATTACATTGGTCAGTACTTCTGTCTTTGTGCCAGTACCAAGCAGTTTAACCGCTGTGACTTTATAGTAAGTTTTAAAATCAGAAAGTGTTAATCCTCCCACTTGGCTCTTTTTAAGGATGCTTTTAGCTATTAGGGATCTTTCCATTTTCAAAGTAGGTTGTTGGAATTTTGGTTGGTAACTGCATTGAATGTGTAGATCAATTTAGGTAGAAATGACATCTTAATTGCATTTAACCTCCCTATCCATGAGCAGGGAAAGTCTTTCCACCTATTTAGATCTTTTTTTATTTCTTTTAGCAATGTTATATAGTTTTCTGTGTACAAGTCCTTTATGTCCCTAGTTAAGTTCATTCCCAGATACTAGATTCTTTTAGTTGATATTTTGAATGGAATTTTTTCATTAATTGAATCCTCAGTTATGTCATTGCTTGTGCATAGAAACATTACTGATTTTTGCACATTAATTTTATATCCTGCCACCTTGCTGAATTTATTAGCTGAAGGAATTTCGTTGAAGATTTTTCAGGATTTTCCATGTCATCAGCAAATAATGAAGGGTTTACTTCTTCCTTTGCAATTTTATTTTTTTTTCCTGCCTGATTGCTGTAGCTAGAACTTCTAGTACAGTGTTGAATAATAGTGGTGACAGAGGGCATCCTTGTTTTGTTCCTGATCTTAGAGGTAACATTTTCAGTCTCTCACAATTGAGTATGATGCTGGTATGGGTTTGTCATCTATGCCCTTTATCATATTGAGGAAGTTACCTTTGTTTCCTACCTCTTGAAGTGTTTTTAACAGAAAAGAATGTTGAATTTTGTCAAGTGCTTTTTCAGCATCAATCGAGATCATGTGATTTTTCCCCTTTCAATTTATTAATGTGCTCTGTTACATTATTTGATTTTCTTGTGTTGAATCCGTCCTTGAATTCCTGGCATAAACCCCACTTGCTTGTAGTATATAATTATTTTAATATGTTGTTGGATTCAGTTTGCTAGTATTTTGTTGAGCATTCGATTTGCTAGTATTTTATTGAGCATTTTTGTATCTATGTTCATTAGGAAGATTGGCCTGTAGTTTTCCTATCTTATAGCATCTTTACCTGGTTTTGGTATTAAAATGATGTTAATTTCATAAATTGAGTTAGGCAGTATTCCTTTCTCCTCTGTTTTTTTGAGCAGGACTGGTGGTAGTTGTTTCTGGATGTTTGGTATGTATTACTTCTGAATTTAACAAAATATTTGGGGTTGAAAGGGATCTAACTTTAATTTTGTTGCTATTTTTTTGGTATGCTGAAAAGAAATACATGTTATTATTCTTAATTTTAAACATTTTAAAACATTTTAAAAACAATGTATAACCAGAAAGGGTTTATATAAAAATATTTGGTTTTATTTTCATTTAAGAATGGGTATTTATGTGTTTCTATGTCTGTGTGAACATCTCTTTTATCACTTATGCCTTTGTTACTTTAATCTGAAAACTCTTTGTAATAGTGTAAGAATAAGGTAATGAGGATCTCTCATTGGGTAGTTGTGTTGACTTTAGAACAGGTAATGGATTAAAAATAGAATTCAGGTGTAGAACTGACAGAATTTATTGAGAGAGAGAGGGCATGCAGGAAGATTTTGAGGTTTCCTCTTTAGCCCCTGTGTTGATGAGTGGTTGGTGCTATTAACTTTGAAAGGAAAGGCATCATGGTTTGAGGGAAGTAATGAATTTGGTTTGATAATATTGAATTTGGAGGAGTAAACCGAAGAGAATGTTGCAGGCATTTAAGTTGTAAGTGGAGGAAATGCCTATTAAAGAGAAAGGAGAAAGAACTAACAGAGAGCTGTTAGGCACGCTAAGTCTCTCAAATCTTCAATTTCTTCATTCATAAAATGTGGGAGGTGGAATAAGAGATTTTTCTAGTTTTGAAATGATCAGTATTTTCGTTATCACATTCTAATGGTGGTATACAAATTGCAATAATTATAGTTTACTCATGCTATAGACTAATAATGCTAGTTAAACTGTATTGAGGTGCTTCCTATGCAGCTTGACTAAAATGCTAAAACATTTTGCATTCATCAACCCATTTAATTCCCTTAACAGCATGAGATAAATATTACTATTATCTGGATTTTCAGAAGAGAAAAGTTTTCTAAACTAAGTATGTATAACAAATAAATAACCCCATTGGTATTCAAAACCAGGTCAGTCTGACTTTAAAACTCAGACTTTTAAATTATGCTATTTGTCTGTCTTCTGGAACATGAGAGCTGTAATGGATCTAAAGACATCTTATGGTCCTGTCCTGTAATCGAACATGTTGCAGCTAAAATCTGTTATTAATGTCAAGATTGGTTGTACCATTTACTTAATAAAAAGCTTACCCGAGAGCCATTCATTCTCATTGTTGTCCTTTTGACAGATTCTTCATTTTGTTTGTGGACTCACCCCTCTCTGTGACTTGGGTGAATCCTGTTTAGTCTAGTCTAGTGATGGTTGCCCCCTTTTCCTTGCTAGTGTTTTGTTAAAACTTGTATATGTTACTCATTTGGTCATTGAGGGGTATGAGGGGAGGTTTGGTGAGGGACTTCTGGAAAAGGTTTCTTTTCTATTTCTAGGTGGGGTGCTTAGATTCGTTGGCAATTGAGGGCAGACTCAACACACTGGATGGCTTAGTGAAAGGATGACAAGAACGAGGTTCCTTAATTATCCTGTTGAACTGCTGAATTATCTAGCCCTAAACTTACCCTACTTCTGGATTAAGTTTTACATGAAATGATAAATTTATTAGGCTGAGTGAGATAAATAAGAAAATTTATTAGGCTATTATGAGTTGGATTTTTTTTCATATTTATAACTGAAAGAAACCTAATTGTGGTCTAAAGGGTTTAGTGTTTAACCTAATGTACCATAGAAGCCATTGTAGGACTTGGCATTACTATTAAGATACAATTGAAACCAGAATAGAAGGCACAATGTGTCTAATTTAGTTGGGTAAGAAGCTGGAGGTTAGCTTGTTGTAGAAATTGATGTTATATGTTAAATATAGCTAGTCTTTCTGGGAAAATTAGTCTGATTATTTTGACTAATTCTGTAGATAAAAGGGATAGAAAATAAGTCTTCAGTTTTGGGTGGGAAATAGAGATGGATTTACGTTGAAGTCAATGAACTTATAGTTCAGGATACCTTACTTAAAACGCAGATGCCTTTCAAGGCACTGAGAGGATCCCAAGCATTGTGTTCATATAGTTATACTTTTCTGTAACATTTGCAGGCATTAGATTTTAAAATATATATATTTTTATTGATGAATCTGCATGCATATACAATCCATACATAGTATACAATCACAATTTCATAACTTAGTTAGTCATTAGATTTAATCAGCTAAAACTGTTACCCTTTTCTCTTTTGACTTTGCTCTATCATAATTACCCTCATGTTGGTTGGCATTAGAATGACCAGAGGCATTTGTAGAATCTGGCTAAGGGGATATTATGTAGGGGAAACCTATAGATAAGGCATGTGGTTTGCAATTGGTTGTTTATATAGTTCTGGCCTAGGCATGGTGTTCTAGTTTGCTAGCTGCCAAAATGTAATATACCAGAATCAGAATGACTTTTAAAAAGGGGAATTTAATAAGTTGCTAGTTTACAGTTCTAAGGTCAAGAAAATGTCCAACTAAAACAAGTCTATAGAAATGTCCAATCATAGGTATCCAGGGAAAGATACTTGGTTCAAGAGGGCGAATGAAGTTTAGGGTTTCTCTCTCAAGTGAAAGGGCACATAGCAAACACAGAGTTTCTCTCTCATCTGGAAAGGGACATGGTAAATATGGTGTCATCTGCTAGCTTTTTCTCCTGGCTTCCTGTTTCATGAAGCTCGCCCAGATTCGTTTTCCTTCTTCATTTCCAAAGGTCTCTGGCTAGTGGGCTCTCTGCTTCTCATGGCTATGTCATTCTTCTCTGGCTCTCTCTGAATCTCTTTCATTCTCCAAAATGTTTCCTCTTTTATGAGACTTCACAAACATGAAGACCCACCCAAGAGGGTGGAATCATGTCATCACCTAATCCAGTTTAACAGCCATTCTTGATTAATTCACATCTCCAGGGAGATGATCTGATTACAGTTTCAACCGTACAGTATTGAATAGGGATTATTCTGCCTTTATGAAATGGAATTTAGATTAAAACATGTCTTTTCTAGGGGACATACATCCTTTCAAACCAGCACACATGGCTTCCGGGAATATTTTTACTGCCCACCATGCCAGCTTTCCTCACTGTGATATATAGATGTAAGGTACAATGGGTTGACTTAAAAACAGGAATTTATTGACTCAGGGTTTCAGAGGCTAGAAGGCTTGCTTCCTCCTAGTGTTAGTACTTTCTGGCTGACTGGCAGTCTTTGGGGTTCCTTTTTTTTTTGTCACATGGGTGTGCACATGGTGATGTCTTCTTTCTTTCAGAGTTCTGCTGATTTCCTTCTTTTAGGTGTTCCCCATAGTTTCTCTCTCTGTGGAATTCTTAGTAACTTCTCCAGTAATAGGATTAAGACCCATTCTGAAACTGATGGGCTACACCTTAACTGAAGTAATCTCATCAAAAGGTCCTATTTATGATGGGTTCGTACCTACAGGAATAGATTAAGATTAATAACATCTATTTGGATGGTACATAACTCCAAGCCACCACATGCTGTTAGAATGCTATGGATATGTTCTTTGTGCCTGATACCAGAAGTAATTGGGCAGAGGAAGAGAAATACTGTTTAAGCATATGAAGTCATAACCTAGTCTAGAAAATTCTTCTAAATCTTAGAGCTCATTGTGAAATAAACTTCATATGGATTTTTCTAAATATGAAAACATTTCTAAGAATGTACACAACATCATCAGTAATGAGATGTAAAGATGATTTAAACTTTTCTAAACTATCAATAAAAATTGATCAAACATGCTAGCTCAAAGGCTGGATTATTCTTCTATTTTCTAAATAGAAAATCATTATAAAATTGTTATGTAAAAAGGCAATTAAAAACATGCAGTGAAAAATGTAGGAAAATAAGACCATTAGAGAGGTTGATCAGGCAGTTAATAAAAGTGTGTCTATTGGAATTTGTGTTGTTTGTGGCTTTTGTCAGCTTCCTGATTTGTTGTGATTTACTTTCTTATTATAAGTAAACATCTTATGCCTAATTTTGTATATTTTTTCCTGAAGATATTCCTTCAAATTGTAAAAGATTCTGGCCCCACAAAACATTATTCATTCCTTATAGAAAACAAAAGCTAAAATTTGAAAGCTTAAGCAAAAAGAAGAAAAGTAAGATTGATTTTGTCAAATAAGCAAGTCAAATGACAATTAAGCTAAGACTGTATTTCGGTATTATGGTAGAAGTAAAAAGTTTAAAAGAGAATTGGGGAATTTTGGTAGCTGAGTGATAATATCTTCCTTTAATACTTTAACAGATACTTCTGGTACATGGCTCTGACCATCTTGATGATATTTCTTTCAGTAGTGTTCTTCAGGAATGGGAATGGGATAGAAGGACTCTACTATTTACTAGTTAATAAAGAACAGACAGAATCATCTTCAGAAAGACAATCTGAAAATAAGTGCAAAAATAGTGAACACAGATTAGGACTTGGAAGTTTGTAGCATCAGCTACAGGGAAGAGGACTGGAAGTGACAGCTTCAGAGTACTCCTTTTGAGGGAGATGAGCCATATAGAGAAGGGATGATATTCCTTAGAGATATGGGCAAGAAGGAAATAAAAGGAGGAAATGAAACTGCAGAAATGAAACTGCTATCTCCCAATATCATCATCCAGCAAAGAAACTACACAGAAGGCAGTTTCAAATTAGGAGCCCTGTCCACAAAATAGGAGTAGAAAAAAGCAGTTCATATCCTTAAAAGTTACTGTAAGAAGACCAAATTTAATCACAGCACGTGAGCTGGTGGGAATTGACTCCAAAAACCAACCATAAGGCTGAGGAAACTGTAACTGAATTTAAAATTCAATTAAACATCCTCAAGTTTTTGGCATATGATTAAATCACCTTGAATAAGAAACACAAAATCTAAGAACAGAAAGTGATTAAAAGAAAACAATTAGGAAGAATTGAAACAAGAGGTGAATAAATTCAGAGAATAAATTAGAAGAGACAAAATCAGCAATGAAGATATTACAAGTTGCCTCAGGGAGAGTAAATTCAACTGAAAATTTAATAATGAATGTTGAAGAAAAGCTAGAAAACAAAGAAAATGAACATGACATGAAAAAGCAAAATGAGTCAGAGAGTGGTCAAAATGGAAGAAAAGCAAAGAAAGGCCAAAATACTGATCAGGGAGAAAGAGCTATTCTAGAAAAGAAAATTTAATCCTTAAAGATTACTTTACATAGCTCTGAACAAATGAATTTGAAAATGTATGTTAATTGGATACTTTCTTGTGAAAATACAGTTTATTAAAATTCCCTAATAGGGAAGAAATGATTAAATTCCATAGAAACTTTTTTCTTATAACCGTTTCTATTTACAAGGTTATAAAAAAACTAGCTCACAAGAGCATTAGGTCTAAATGGTATGTCAAGGTAATTCTTTTAAATATGTTTATGCTCCAAGCAGGAGTTTGAACAGTAAAGGAAAACTTCCCTATTCTTTTCATGAATGAAATATCACATTGATATTCAACTCTGATAAAAACAGCACAAAAGGAAAATTACAGACCGATATCATTTATGAATACTAAATAAAATCCTTAATAAAATAGCAAAAACTGATACTATGTTAAGAAAACAATACATGTGGGATTTTTATACCAGGAATGAAAGGATGATCTGTTTGAAAGTCTTTCAATATAATTTACCACATTTACAGAACTAAGGGGAAAAAATACATGGTTATCTTCATAGATAATGAAAATGCCTTGGACAAAATTCAATACCTGTGTCTACTTAAAGATAAGTAAATAAACTCCTGAGAGAATAGGACTATTTTGTTATTTTCATAACATGATAAAATATATTTACTTCAATTCTAAAGCCAGCAGTTTACTCAATGGAAAAACACTGGATATTTTCTTACTAAGATCAGTAACAAGAATCAAGATGCTGACAGTCTCCACTACTATTTAATTTTATGCTGGAGGTAGAAGCCACTGCAATTTGATGAGAGAAAACAGAATTATAAGAATTTGGAAAGAAAGAATGAAACTTCATTTGTTTTCATTGCTAAAGCTGCTGGAATGCAGTATACCAGAAATGGATTGGCTTTTACAAAGGAGTTTTATTAAGTTACAAGTCATAATTCTAAGGTTTTGAAAATATGCAAATTAAGGCATCAGCAAGAGGATATCTTTTCAGAAGAACGGCTGCTGGCGTTGGGGTTCCTCTGCCACATGGAAGGCACATGATGACATCTGCTGGTTTATCTCTCCTGCATTGTTTTCAAAATGGCTCTTTCAGCTCCTGTGGGACCTTCTGGCTTCTCCTGGGACATTTTCTTTCTCTCTTAGCTTCTCTGGGCTCTGAGAAATGTCTCTCCCTTAAAGGCCTGCAGCAAGTGGGTTGACACCCACCTTTAATGGATGGGGTCACATCTCCATGGAAACAATCTAATTAAAAGATCCCATCCAACAATAGGTCTGATTCCACAAAATTAGATTCAAAGAACATAGATTTCTGGGGTACAAAACAGTTTAAAACTAGCATACTTTCCTTATTTGTACAATATTTGATAGTGTAGATGGGGAATCAATAATAAAAATGACTCAAAATAACAGGATATAAAATTAACATGCAAAACGTCAGTAGCGTTTGTATAACATAATAATAAACTACAATGACAACAATAAAACTACTTGAATATAAACTCACCAAAAAATGTCTAAAATCTACTTGAAGAAAACTACAAACACTTCAGAGATATATATATACTAGACTTGAACAAATGGGAAGACATCCCTTGTTCATGTTTAATAAGTCAGAACATTGTCAAGATGTCATTTCTTCTTAAGTCAATTTATAAATTTCACATGATCCTGACAAAAATACCAAGTTATTTTCTGGAGTAGATAAGGCTATATAAAAGTTTTTATGGGAAATGGAAGACAAAGAATGGATAAGAAAAGGGAAAGCTCTGAGGAAATAGCTAGTCCCAACAAATAATTAATGCATACAACAAAGCTTCTGTAATTAATTATTTTATTAATACCATGATATCAAGAGAACAGATATTTAAACATTATTTTGCTCCTATTTTTAGTTGGCATGACATCCCGTGTGAAGGAGGAGCCTCTGTGTTATGAATTATTCATTTTGCTTTTTATTTCTTCTCCTAGAGTTCTCACCTACCTTAATGTGCTGATTTGAAATGATGTATGTACCCTAGAAAAGCCATGTTTTAATGCTAATCCCATTTTGTAAAGGCAGCCATTTCTTCTAATCCCTATTCAATGTTGTATGTTTGAAACTGTAATCAGATCATCTCTGGGGAGATGTGATTTAATCAAGAGTGGTTGTTAGGTGGATTAGTGACGGCATGTCTCCACCCATTGTGGTGGGTCTTGATTAGTTTCTGAAGTCCTATAAAAGAGGAAACATTTTGGAGAATGAGAGCGATTCAGAGAGAGTAGAGCATAATGGCATAGCCACAAGAAGCAGAGTCCACCAGCCAGCGACCTTTGGAGATGAAGAAGGATCATGCCTCCCGGGGAGCTTCATGAAACAGGAAGCCAGGAGAAGAAGCTAGCAGATGACACCGTATTCACCATGTGCCCTTCCAGATGAGAGAGGAGCCCTGACCGTGTTCACCATGTGCCTTTCCAGATGAAAGAGAAACTCTGATTGTGTTTGCCATGTGCCCTTCCACTTGAGAGAGAAACCCTGAACTTCATTGGCCTCCTTGAGCCAAGGTATTATTCCCTGGATGCCTTAGATTGGACATTTCTGTAGAATTGTTTTAACTGGGACATCTTCTCAGCCTTAGAACTGTAAACTAGCAACCTATTAAATTCCTGTTTTTAAAAGCCATACCGTTTCTGGTATATTGCATTCCGGCAGCTAGCAAACACTTAACTTGGTACATTTTTAGGAATGGGAAGGAGAAAAAAAGGATTAAAAAAAGTACCATTTCCTCTTAGTATCAATTCTGTTGATCTGTTGTGTATTCTAATAATTTATAATTCCTCAAAAATAGTATTAATAGAAACTGAACAGGTAGTTAGAAGAAATTCTTTCATACTGGTTCTTTTTCTGTTTTTTTTTAGCATGAGCAGGCTCCGGGAATCGAACCTGGGTCTCGTTCATATAGTTTTCAATGTATAGATTGGGTTATACTTCTGCTTATGGCACCATGCAAAAGTCGCTAAAAGGAGTTTGGTGAATTTGTTTTTTTGTGTATTCTACCATTTGTCTCTCTAAATACAGACAGTAGCATAGAAGTTAAAAATTTGAGAAAGCATTAACAGTGTACCAAAGTATTGAGAACCTAGACTGTATAAGTTTACCTACTTTCAGGCAGATATAGTTTCTTTGTGCCTGTGAATAGTAGCTTTGCTTCTTTCCTAATTTCAGCTTTTCCAGTGTAATATGAGTAGTAGATATCTGTCTATCCTGCTGTCCTCCTTCCCTTCCTTTCTAGTTTCACTTTGTTTTTTCCTTGTGGCAACATGTTCCAAACTTACCTAAATTTCAGTTGCATTAGTGTTAAAGCAATAAAAAATTTCATTTGTTAACTTCTCAATAGAAAGATAAGATTTTGAAAATTTTAGGTATCAAATTGATTTAAAATTGGCCCACTGGTTACATCAGTTTAAAGTGCCAAAAAAATTGATCTGAATGTTCTGATTTGAATGGAGATATTTGATTTGTTAGACCAGATGAAACACGTGATTCCTAAGAGTACAAAGCAGAGCAGGAAGAAGGAATAAAATTAATCACAATATTTTCATCTGATTACATATTGTGTGGTACACACATATATGAGAGCAGATGGGGAAGAAGTCCAAAAAATTTTGTTCTTAGTACTTTTTCCTTTCAATTTTCCAAACTCATTTTGGATTTTTTTTTATGATAATGATTAGCAGGTTTATTGAGATATATTAACACACCACAGTATCCATCTCAAGTATACAATGAATGGCTTAGCAAGGTTCTCCATTCATCACCACAATCAATTTTAGAACTTTCATTAATCAAAAAAAAATTCCACAGCTCTTATTTCCCCTTATTATTGACTCTTGGCATTGGTATGGTACATTTGTTACTGTTGATGATAGAATATAAAAATATCACTGTTAACTATAACCCATATTTTGCAACAGGTGCATTTGTACCACATGCCACTAACTCCTTGCAACAGTGTTGTACATTTGTTCTAGTTCACAAAAGAACATTTTTATATTTGTCCTATTAATCAGTCATCATCAACAACAAGGATCACAGTATTATACAATACCATGTTGTTTTCCTCTACTCTCCCTTCTAATGTCATACGTTACTCTAAATTTCCCATTTCAGTCACAATCATGTAATTCAATGTTAACTAATTATTAATGAAACTCAACATAATGGGCTACTATCACCTCTGTCAATTTCTAAACATTGGAATTCAACCTAGTTAAAAATTATGAACACATTAAGCATCCACTTTGCTTTTAGTACCCTTATTCTATCTCCTGGTAATCTATATTCTGGATTTTAACTTTATGAATTTAATTATTATAGTTAGTTCTCATTAGTGAGATCATACAATATTTGTCCTTTATGTGTGACTCATTTCAATCAAATTAATGTTGTCAAGGTTCATACATGTTACATACTTCAGGACTTCATTTCTTCTTACTGCAGAATAATATTCAATCTTATGTGTATACCACGTATTGTTTATCAAGTCATTGATTAACAGACACTTGGGTTGCTTCCTTCTATTGGCGATTGTGAATGCGCGCTGTGAAAATCAGTGTGCAAGTGTCTGTTTGCATGCCTGCTTTCAGTTCTTTTGAGTATATACCAAATAGTGGGATTGAAGTTCTTTACTTAGCTTCCTGAGAAACAGCCAAACTGTCATCCACAGTGGCTATACCATTTTAATTTCCCATCAATAATGAATAAGTGTTCCTATCTCTTCACATCCTTACTAACACTTACAGTTTTCTATTTGTTTAATAGTTGCCGTTTTGATAGGTGTGACATGATAATCTGATTGTGGTTTTGATTTACATTTTCCTAAAAGCTACTGATGTTAGCACCCTTTTTTGATAGACAGCATAGGTTCTTCATGTTTCTAGGAAATTGTCCATTTCAGCCGCATTGTCTAGAACTATTGGCACGATATTGTTCATAAGATCCTCTTATGATCATTTTTCTTTCTATGGGAACTGTGGTAATGACCCCATCCTCTATTTTTTATTTTATCTATTTATATCTTCATTTTTGTCAGCATAGCTAAAGGATTGTCAATTTTATTTATCTCAAAGGACAGGCTTTTGTTTTTGTTGATTCTCTCCATTCTTTTTTGTTTTCAATTTCACTTATTTCTCTTTTGTTATTTCTTTCCTTCTGCTTGTTTGGGATTAGTTTGCTTCTCTTTTGCTTGTTCCTCCAGGTGTTCTATTAGTTCTCTGATTTTAGTGATTTCTTCATTTTTAACTTAGATGTTTAGTGATATGAATTTCCATTTCAGCACCTTCTTCACTGCATCTGATAAAATTTGATATGTTGTGTTCTCATTTTCATACTTCTCAAAATATTTGCAGTTTCCTCTTTGAACATTGTTTAAAAAGTCTATTTTTTAATCTTTACATATTTATGAATATTCCTAATTTCCAGCTTCATCCCATTGTGATAATAAAAAGTACTTTTCAGTGCTTTCAGTATTTTTAGATGTTTTGAGACTTGTTTCCTGGGCCAACAATAGTCTATCCTGGAGTATGATCTATGGGTACTTGAGAAGACTGTACTGTTTAGGGTGTAATGTTCTGTAAATGTCTGTTAGGTCTAGTTCATTTACCATTTTATTCATCTATCTGTTCCCTCAAGATCCTCTTACATGAGATATTCTGTTGGTGAGAGTGGTGTATTGAAGTCTCCAAATACTGTAGAGACATTTATTTCTCCCTTTAGTTTGGCCAGTGTTTGCCTCTTGTATTTTGGGCCTCAATGGTTAGGTGCATAAATATTATTATTGTTTATTTCTTTTGGTGGATTGGCCCTTTTATTAATATATATAATGTTCTTCCTTGTCTCATAAAATTTTTGTACTTAAAGTCTAGTTTGTCCAATATTGTATAGCTACCTTAGCTATTTTTGATTAGTACCTGCAACTTTCCAGCCTTTCATCTATTTGTTTCCTTTGGTTTAAGGTGAGTCTATTACAAATAGTGTGTAAGTAGGTCATTCTTTTATCCATTTTACACATCTGTGTTTTTTGATTGGAGAGTTTAATACATTAAAACCCAATGTTCTTACTCTTAAGGCTGCACTTACTTCAACCATCTTAACCTTTGGCATTAACATGTCCTAGTGCCTCTTTTTAGGTCCTTTCAGGAGCCCTTAGTGATAATCTTCATATCCACACTCTCTTCCAAGCCTCTCTCCCCTGTCTTTTCTGTTCAGCTGGCATAAATGCTCTTTAATATTTCTTGCAGGTTAGGAATGTTGCTAATGAACTTTTTCTGCTTCTGTTTATTAGTGAATATTTTTAATCTCTTTCTCATTTTTTTTTCTCTCTCTCATTTTTGAATAGTTTTTCCAGATGAAGAATTCCTGGTTGGCATATTTTTTCTCTCACTAGCTTAAATATATCATATCACTGCCATCTCACCTCCATGGTTTCTGATAAGAAATTGACACTTAATAATTTTTTCCTGTACTTTTACTGATATAGCTGCATACACCATAAAGTCCATTGAAAGTATAAAATAAGCGGTCCCCAGTATTATCACACAGATGTGTACTCATCACCAGGATCATATTTAAAACATTTGCATTACTCCAGAAAATGAAATTAAAAAGAAGAAGGAAATCCAAAGCACCTCATACCCCTTACCCCTCCCTCTCACTGAGCACTAGTATTGCAATCTATACAATTTTAAGACTTAGAATTGAATAGGTTAACTAAGACAGTGTAGTATTGACAGATTATATATAAGAAAAAGAGTCAGAACTAAAGAAATCATCCTGAGTACATCTGTACAAACACAGACAACTATTTCTTTACAATTTACTTATTAGACAACTATTTCTTTACAATATACTTATCAATCATTATCAAAGATCAGAGCTACTGGATTATAGTTCCACAACTTTAGGGTGTTCTGGCTATTCTCAAGCACCCTACTCTATAAATAAATATTTATATAAGGAGTCGGTAGTCATAGGCATTTATAGAATTCTAACTTCTCAGTTACACCTCTTTCCTCTCATTGATATTTTATCCTTCAGGGCTATTTGGCCAAGTACCATTTTAATTTCTTCATGCTGGAAAGGGATATTGGCCTTCTGGGATAGAGGAATTAACCTGGTTGTTTTTTTGGAGTGACTGGTGCTTCAGGGTTTCAGGATTTATCTTGCCTATGATCAATCTGTAGGATTTTTCTGAGAAAATTTTCTGAGAAAATAAACTTACTAAGAAATCCTTTATAAGACTTAGATAGAGCCTAGGCACGTCCTAGAGTTTTCAGGAATACTGTTCTTTGTGGTATGACGTACTGTGGTAATTTGAAATATCTGGCTACAGTTTGCATAGGAGTAACCACCAGAATGACCTCTCAATGCGATCTGAAAATTTTTAGCCACAGAAATTTTATTTTATTCTGTTTCTTTCCCCTTTTGGTCACACTCAATCCATGATGCCAAGACAGGCATCATCCCTGATGTTTCACAGTGCCACAGAGACCTATACCATTGGAAGTCACGTCTCATAGATGGGGAGTGGTACTGACTTTATTTACAGAGTTGTTGGCATTCAATTTTTTTCCAATTCTGTTGTACGTGATGAACTGCTTTTCTCTTAATGCTTTCAAAATCCTCTCTTTATTTTTGTAAGTTGAAATTTTGATTAGTATATGTCTCACAGTGGGTTTAGTAGGGTTTATTCTGTTTGGATTACATTGTACTTGTATCATTATGTCTTTCATAAGACTTGGGAATATTTTTGCCTTTTCCTTGAATATACTTTCTGTCCCCTTTCCCTTCTCTTTTCCTTCTGGGACACCCATGTCATGTATGTTTTGTGAGCTCCATGTTATCATTCAATTCGCAGAGACCCTATGCAAATTTTTCCATTCTCATCTCTATCTGCTTTTTTCTCATTTTTATTTCAGGTGTCCTGTCTTATAAGATACTAATTCTTTGTTCTGCCTGTTCAAAAATGCTGTCGTTTGCTTCTAACGTATTTTTAATCTCATCTATTGTGCTTTTCTCTTAGTTTTATTGCAGGCTTTCAAATTCTTTATGTTCACCCAGTGTCTTCTTAATATTCTTTAATACATATTTTCTTTCATCTCTTTGAATTGGTTTAGGATATTTGTTTGAATATCTGTGAGTGGTTCTTCCAATTTCTGTATCTCTTTTTAATTTGCTCCTTTGCCTGGCCATATTCTTCTTTATTAGTATGTTTTGTACTTTTCTGCTTGTTACTTGAGTCTTTAATTATGTTGATGAGATTCTGAAGACTGGTTTCCCTCTCTTGTCTAAGAATTTGTTGTTGATAGGGTTCCTGTTACAGCTCTTATTTGGCACTGGGTTTGTGAGTATTTCAAAGCCATAGTAGGGCCAAGGTCACATGCAGGGGTACAGAAGAATTCCGAAGGGACTTGGAGAGAGGGCCAGGAAAGCAGCTTTCCAAGATGGCACATTCTAAGCCTGCCCCAACAGATGGCACTATTTGGCAACATATTTTTCATGGGCCCTACAAAGGCGAGTTATTTTAGCACTGTCTATTCTGCTTCTAAGGCAGATGGAAACAGTGGCATTTCAAGAACCTGTCTGGGTAGGACCAAAAGGAGAGAGACACAGAAATTCAATTTCGCAGGCCAACTGCTGGGCCAAGCTCTGCTGAATCCATCTGTATTCCTGGCAGGGGGAGAACTTCCCCAAATCTTTTAGTCTGCAGCAGCCCACCAGGAAGGAAGCAGGCCATTCAAAACCTGTTGGTCTTGAGGTTCAGGGAAGGGCCGCATGAGCCATGGCCAACTGAATCATTCACTGCAGTTTCTCTGAGTAAACAGTGGTATTGCAGGTACCATTGGTGCCTCTCCGAAACAGGGCATAGCTGTGGGACCAAGATACCCAATTTTGCTAGGCAAGAAATGGATCAGAACTGTGCCATGTTACCCTGTTCCCAGGGGGGTAAGGGCCTTCCCAAACTCCAGTCCATAGCATTCTGACATACAGGAGCTGGGCTGACCAGAAATTACTAGACTCAGGGGTGGAGGATATGTGCAAATAGGTACATCCAGTGAGTAACTCACTGTAGTTTCTCCATCAGAGTTTCTCTTTCTCTTCCTCCAGGATGGTACTCCACCTATCTCTTGAGCCCAGAATAGCTGCTTTGGACAGTTTCTACCTGTCTTTTAGGTGTTTGTGCTGAAGGAAACTCTGCACTTCTTATTCAACCATCTACCACTTTAGAGATTTTTATTGTAAGCTTGTAGGGCCACCATCATTTGATGTAATTTTGGCTTATAGGATTCTGTAAATTTGTCTTTGACTGAAATCTGCCTAATATACCTGTACTTATATGACTTCTCCTTGTCAACAAGGTTGATCCTGTGTTCCCCATGACAAGATTCAAGGTGAGATCTGACTTCTGGACATATGACTAAGTATTGATTTGTTGAAGAAACTCTTGATGTTGAGCAATACTGATGACCAAGTGGAGTCCAGGAAATATAGTATAACACAGTTGTAGGCAAATTACCCCTGCCAAAGATCTGATTCTAAGCATTCCATTCTGAGCGCTGTCTACCGATCTCCTTATTGCCCTGTTTGTAAATTTATCTTTTTATATTCCTTATATTTTCCTTCTTCCTGTAAAAAGATATCATTTTATGGCTTTTTGTACGATGTAAATTCAATCAAGGAATGTCTTAGGTTTGGTAAGGAAGAAGAATACACCAAATAGAAATGCAAGTTATGATGCCATCACCAAATTCCAGTGCTCAGAGGTTCTTTTTTACTCTAGAAAAAGTACTGTTTTCATTGAGGACTCTCCTTTAATACAGTTGACAATGTCATCAGTCCTTGACTCAATAAAGGGCTGATGATCTTCAGGGTTTCTCTGTCATCTGGGAAGATGTATTGGAATGTCTGCTATCTTTCTTTCCTTGGGTACACAACAGTTTCAAACTGGCGAAGAAGTCATTCATTGTTTTCATCCAATGTAGACATGGCCCAGGTACTCCCCAAGCTCTGGGCACCTCCTCCACAGGTCTGTGAGAAGAAATTGTTCTTCCTGTGGTTGTGGTGCCTGGTCATTTTGGACTTTTTCACTAATATTTTTCTAGGATGTGATAGTATCTGTCAGTGTCATGAGTGCTTAATAGAACTTTAAAAAATAGGAATAAACGTAATTTTATCTAAAGTTGTGAAGGATTAAAGCTGTTTTGGTCTAAGATGATAATGGAGGCTCGGACCTAGGTTTTAGAGAGCTAACTCAGCAGTGATTAGGGGAAGTCACATGCCTCACTTTCATTATGTCTAACGTGGGAGGTTTTATCTAGTCCCCAGGTGATCTTTAAGGTTGCTTTCAGCTGTGCAGTGCTAAAATGTATCCTTATAGGGAACATATGAAGTGATTTTCGTGAGTTAGAGAATCTTTTGTTCCAAATACAAGTATATTGCATGTTCATTGTAAAAGACTCAAGTGTTTCAAGAACATATAGAAAGTAAACATCTCCCAGAGTTCTTTTCCCATTGCCAATAATTTGGTATATATTTTTCTCACATCTTCCTTAAGAAAGTAGTCAATATAAACAAAAGAATATGTGTAATGTTGTGAAGCACACTAATGCAGCTAACCCTCATGAACCCATCACCCAACAGAAGAAATGTGTTATCAGTAGCTTTGAGACTTCCAGTTTACTCCTCCTGTATATTATCCCTCCAATTCTCCACATAAGTAGCCACTCACCTCAGCATAGCTTCTTTTCCCTTAAATCACCGGTTCTTTATCATTTTATGAGAAATGTATATTTGTAAACAGTGTATTCTTCAGTTTTGTTTCCTTTTGAACTGTATTAACATAATATCTTTTTGTCTGTTTACATATTGGTGCACGTAGCTGTTCATTGATTTTCATTGTTCAGTTACTAATGTTCCATTGCATGAACATAGCTCACTTTATTTTTCTATTCGCCTGTGATGAACATTTATGTATCCAGTTATTTTGCAATTATGAACATTACTGCAATAAACATTCTTGATTTGCCTCCTGTTGTACATAAGCAAGAGCTTATTTAGGCAGTACTTATCAGCTATTGTCAAAGTAAGAATACTGTGTCAAGTCACAGTAGGAAATACATCTTTGCAGCATGGGTACATGCACACAGACATACCCCAGGACTGAAATGAAAATTTCATGAAACAATAACTACTCTAACTAAACATAATAAGACAAAAAACTAAGTTAATAGCAACTATGATTTCTTACTGCTAAAACACAGCATAGATAAATATCCCCCAGATAAGAAATATGAAAATGAAAATATGGAAATATTTGTAAGAAAAGATTTTATGATGGGTATTAAAAATTTTTTTTAATTGTGAAATATAACATATATACAAAAAATCAGTAAATTTCAAAATACATTTTTATAAGTAGTTATAGAACCGATTTCAGAGTTTGGTATTGGTTACAATTCCACAATTTTAAGTTTTTCCTTCTAGTTGCTCCAAGACACTGCAGACTAAAAGAAATATCGATCTAGCTATTCAGCAATCATACTCATTTGTTAAATCCTGTCTTCTTTGTTATAGCTACTGCTTCTCCTTTGATCTTTCTTCCACTCTTTAGGGGTATTTGGACTGTGCCTATCTAACTTTTTCATGTTGGAAAGGGCTGCTGATAATATGGGATAGGGGAATGGACCAAGTTGCTGTTCTGGAGAGGTGATTTTTTTTAGTGCTTAACAGTAACATTTCACTAGTGTTCCATCAGTTGCAACAAAGGCATCACACAAATGCTAAGTGTCAGCAATAGGAGGTTATAAGAGGTGTGAGGATTTTCTTTTTGGAGCAATGAAAATGCTCTAAAATTGATTCTGGTAATGAATGCACAGCTCTGTGATTACAATGAGAGTTATTGATTGTACATCCTGGATGGACTTCATGATGTGTGTGTGTAAGAAATTGCTTAAAAAAAAAAGCCTATGTTGGGAATTTTAGGGGTTATTTTTCTCCCTGTAGTAATATTGTGAACCAGACCGCCCTAAACCATGGAGGAAAGGCCTCCTACAAATTATCCTAGCATGCAATAAAAAGTCTAACTTCCCTTAATGCAGGGCTAGTGTAGACCCTTTGACTCATCAGTCAGGTGATCAGTGAGTATCTCTGTCTTTCTTTTCAGTTAGCTAAGCATAAGCACATCCCCATGACATTGAGCCAAAAGTCCATCTGACCACCTTGTCTGAACAATATGCATTTTTTTGGTAGGTGATAGAGAAGCCCTCCGTGCTAGCATGCAGCTTAATCTAGTGCTGCCACTGCCAGGACAGGTGTGCCCAGACTTAACGTCTACTCAAGCACCTGTATGGTGTTCCTGTCCTAGGGGAACACTTGTTGGTGTCCCATATCCCTACGGTATTGCACATACTAGATTCCCCAGTGGGTCAGCTGTAGGCACCAGTCACTGCATTGGGTGGCCTTGTCATATACTATAATAGTGTTGTTGCCACAGTAACGTTAAAATCAGGCTCAACCGTCAATAAGAAGAAGGGGAAAGGGGTACGGTATGTATGAGTTTTTTCATTTCTCTTTTTATTTTTTTCTGAATTGATGGAAATGTTCTAAGAAATGATCATGGTGATGAATATACAACTATGTGATGGCATTGTGAGTTATTGATTATATACCAAGAATGGAATGATCATATGACAAGAATGTTTGTGTTTGTATGTTGTTATGTTTAAAAAAAAAGTTAAAAATATTCAAAAAAAAAATCAGGCTCAAAGATACAGTCCTCTGAATCAAACCACATTATTTGGTTACAGTTGTTATTAGAAAACCCTCCCAGGTAGGATCTTGGTGCTGTTAGGTTTTCAACACAGAGGAAGATGTTCTTCTCTAAGATTGGGGCACTTCCTACAGGATGCCCTTGGGCTTTGAAAGATTTCTCCCACATCCATTGCAGTTGACCATCCTTGCTTAGAGAGTGGTTTCCACACTATGCTAGGTCATACATCTGGTAGGCAATTGTAATCCACCATGTTAACGGGTGGGCTGGAATGAGGTGGAGATATGGCCATCTTATCATCTCGTTCAGGTATTGAAAGAGCCAGCAATTGGTCTGATTGGAGGCTCAAGCAAGAGCCTGTATCTCTGGGACTCGTAGGTGATGGGATTGTCCATCACTGTTGGATAGTGGTTTTGAAAGGTCCAGAAAATGTCCAAATCAAGGCATCATCGAGATGATGCTTTCTCCTAATGACTGTGGTATTCTAGGGCTGGCTGCTGGTGACCCTTGGTCTTTCACTTGACACATAGCAAGACATATGGCGTATCTCCTCTATAATAGGTATTTTTGCCTATTCAAAAATTCATTCCAAATTACTGCATAAAATGACAAAGCTATGTGTTCATCTGGTATGCTGTTGAACATGTTGCTTTCTTTTGTTTTTAATTAAGTCAAGATTGAAATCCTTGTTCATACAAATAGGTTGTTGAATGAGAATAAATGCTTTATATTTAACGATAGAAATATCTTTTTGCCTTAATCTAAAATAATTCATTCTGTTTATCAAATTTAATGTGATTATTGATTCAAGGTTTAGAAAACAAAGCTTTTATCCAAATGTTTTTCTTTCATGTTTTAAAGTTTCTCTTCTGGAAATTAGTGATAAAATACTTTACACAGAGAAGAAGTTATAGTATCTTATTTAGTTCAAAACTGTCTTCATTAAAAATGTTCTCTTCAATAAGCTGCAACAATCATGGAAACTAATAGTAACTAAGGTGTTTACTTTTAAGAGTTATTTACCATAACAGTATTATCTTTTAGAATTCTTGGATATATCTGTTTTAAAATATGTCATTATTTGTTTCCTATAGGCTCGAAGTTATTTCTTTAAGGATATTGAAAATAATAAATTCAGTACGTCTGTTTTGTCCACCTGGTTTATCAGTAGTATTTGCCAGATGAGATTTTCATTTACCTGAAAAAAGTGTTATCATATTTGCATATTTTTTGCCATCTATTCTACTTAATATTTTCTTTCTCAACAACCAATGTTATTTTAATATTTTACTGTAAGTGTGGATCTGTTTAGTTTTAATCTCTGAACAGAATATTTCAGAAAATCGGTGTGCTGGTTTGAAGGGATGTATGTCCCCTAGAAAAGCCATGTTTTTATCTAAATTCCACTTCCTAAAGGCAGAATAATCCCTGTTCAATACTGTATGTTTGAAAACTGTAATCAGATCATCTCCCTGGAGGTGTGATTTAATCAAAAGTGGTTATTAAACTGGATTAGGTGAAGACATATCTCCACCCATTTGGGTGGGTCTTGATTAGTTTCTGAAGTCCTGTAAAAGAGGAAACATTTTGGAGAATGAAGGAGATTCAGAGAGAGCAGAGCAGAACGACATAGCCACGAGAAGCAGAGTCCACCAGCCAGTGACCCCTGGAGATGAAGAAGGAACATGCCTCCTGGGGAGCTTCATGAAACAGGAAGCCAGGAGAAGAAGCTTGCAGATGACGCCGTGCTCACCATGCGCCTTTCCTGATGAGAGAGAAACTCTGTGTTTGCCATGTGCCCTTCCACTTGAGAAAGAAACCCTGAACTTCATCGGTCTTCTTGAACCAAGATATCTTTTCCTGGATGCCTTAGATTGGACATTTCTGTAGACTTGTTTTAATTGGGACATTTTCTCAGCCTTAGAACTGTAAACTAACAACTTATTAAATTCCCCTTTTTAAAAGCCATTCCGTTTCTGGTATATTACATTCCTGAAGTTAGCAAACTAGAACAATGGGCTATTCAGTGAGCTTCCTTTCTTTACATTACAGTTTATATACATTTTTGTTAGAATTTCTATGTCAAAGCTTCATTATGTAAAAGTGATTCCAAATAACTCTTTATAATAGTAATCTCCTGTTTTTAAGAATAAGCCAGCTGTTTTCCAATCATATTTTTTACTCTACCACTTGCAACTCCAATAATTTTTTTTTGTTTAGTTAATATTGATCAACAACGCACTTTCTAATTCTGTTACTATTTAAATCAGTAGTATGGGAGGTCAAAATTTATACATTAACAAAATCTTATATTAAATGGTCTTCCCACCTGTGGGAAGATATAAGCTGAAAGAGTTGTGCAACTTGAAATATTAGAACTCCTATCAAATTGGATCATGAAATTTATACCAGACTAAAACTGAGTAATAAACAGTTTCTTGATATTCTGCAACAGTACAGATTTTATGCAGTACAATACCATCATCAAAAGATACAGCTTTTATTAGCTGTTTTATTATTTAAAGAAAAAAATTGTCTATCTGCACATGCTAAAAGAAAAAAAGTTCAGGGGCTGTGTGAGTAATTTTCTTTTGCAAAGGGTTAGGCAACTAAATGATAAGAATCACTAAGAATCCTGCTGGTAACTTTGTCTTATCTTTTTCCTTTCTGTGAAAGTATTTCAGGAATGTCAAGTGTGCTGTATTTCCAGGTATCTTTACTTTTAAAGATTTTAATCTTTCAGTTTTAAATGCCATTACAAATAATACTTAGGCTTATAATTTTTACACCTTTATTTAAAGGTTTTTACTTTTTCTTTTTAGAATAATGATCAACTGAAGCTGGAGTTTTCTGATTAGCCATCGCTCTTTAGTCTTTACTATTCCAGAATCTGAACCTGAATGTGCCTCCTTATTTTTTATTTCCTCATTTTTCTTCTGAAAACAAAACCATCTATTTTCATGTTAATTATCTGATTAGGATGTTTAATGTTAAAAATGTTATGAACTTAAAAGCGTTATATTCTAAAAACATACTTGTAAAGAGTTTTGCAATAAAAAGTAAAAAAAAATTAATAAAAAAGGTTTGCAAACCCTGCTCATGAAGGTTTATAGCAGCTTTATTCATAATTGCCCAAAATTGAAAATATTTCAATTAAATGCCCTTCAGTAGGTGGATAGATAAACAGTAGTACATCCATACAATGAGATATTTTTCAATAATGAAGAGAAATGAGCTATCAGTCCACCAAAAGGCATGAAGGAATCTTAATTGCATGTTGCTAAGTGAACGAAGCAATTCAAAAAGTCTTCTGTATGATTTCAACTTTATGGCATTCTGGAAAAGACAATACTTTAAAGACAGCAAAAGGATCACAGGTTGCCAGGGGTTTGGGGGCATGGGGTTGGGGGATGGTAATGATAAAGGTAATAGTGAATACATGACACTATGCATTTGTCAAAACCCAGAGAACTATAAAAGGCAAAAGGTGAACCCTAATATATCTGTGGACTTAGTTCGGTATAATGTAACAATATTGGTTCATCAGTTGTAACCAGTGTATCACAAACTAATGGAAGATGTTAATAATAGGGAAAACTGTATGGGGAGAGGATATACAGTACTCTGTATTTTCTATATAATTTTTCAGGAAAAAGAAAACTCTAAAAATAAAGTATAATATTTAAACATAAAAGTTTAATACTTTAATGGTCAATGGATAAAAATTGTCCCAGACTTTTTTATAACTATAGTAAATGATGTTAACATAAAATTGCACTTTGCATTATTATCTCTACTATTATTGTGATGGCCAAAGTGAACATCATATATCAAAATATTGAATGAGGTGCCAGTGAGCAAAATATTGAACAATCAATTTTTTGTCTGATATGTATGTTGATGACAAATACCTCCAGTAAAATTTACTCAGTGCTAGTCTCTAGAGCCTCTCACAGTGCTTGGCACTCAGTAAATGTTACTTGAACAAATAAAAGCCTGAGGAATGAATGAAAGAAAAATTATCTGAACTTCATATAACTTTAAGTTAATTTTTTTGAATTGCCCACCATAAATTTACTTTAGCATTTAGATAAAGGAACTCATTGAACAAACTTATTTTATAGTTATGTATCAGTGGATAGATGTTAGAGTTTGCTAGCTGCTGGAATGTAACATACCAGAAATGGAATGGCTTTTAAAAAGGGGGAATTTAATAAGTTGCTAGTTTACAGTTCTAAGGCCGAGAAAATGTCCCAATTAAAACAAGTCTATAGAAATGTCCAATCTAAGGCATGCAGGAAAAGATACCTTGGTTCAAGAAGGCTGATGACTCTCAGCATTTCTTTCTCAGCTGGAAGGGCACATGGCTAACATATTGGCATCTGCTGTGGCTTTTTGTGGCTTTCTCGTGGCTCTAAAAAGGAACTCTCTCCAAAATGTTTCCTCTTTCAAAGGATTGATGGGTGGAGTCACAACTCCATGGAAGCTATCTGATCAAAAGTTATCACTCGCAATTGAGTGGGTCACATCTCCATGAGAACAATCAGAATGCTCTCAGCCAGCAATATTGAATGAGGATTAAAGGACGTGGCTTTTCTGGGCCATCACAATAGACAAGATTTATTCATCATTTATCAAAACATTTCCTTCAAACCATTCATTTGGCACTATGAAATGTTATTTTTCTTGTTATTTATTTATTAACCCTGTTGGGGATTGTATTATGTCTCCAACAAAAGGTGTGGTCTGGTCCTAACTCCTGGTTCTGTGGGTGTGAACTCATTTGAAATAGGAACTTTTTTTTTTTTTAATTTATTAACCATACCAACATACAAACACATTCTTACCATATGATCATTCTATTCTACATATATAATCAGTAACTCACAATATCAACACATTGCTGTATATTCATCATGATTATTTCTTAGAACATTTGCATCAATTCAGAAAAAGAAAAAGAAAACGGAAAAAAATTCATGCATACCATACCCCTTGCCCCTCCCTTTCATTAATCACTAGCATTTCAATCTACCAAATTTATTTTAACATTTGCTCCCCCTATTATTTATTTATTGTAAATAGGAATTGTGAAGATGTTTTTGTTAAGGTGTACCCAAACTGATGGAGGGGGAGGGATCTTAGTCCAATATGGCTGAAGTCATTATAAGCAAAGGAAATTGTTTATTAAGAAAAGAAAATCATGGGTAGCAGACAAAAGCTGGAAGTCAATGAAATCTGGAAAAGAAAGGAGAAGACACTGCAATCTGCATTGCCATGTAATGGAATAAAACAGGAACAAGCATTGCTAGTAGCCAGCCCAGAATGTCAGAGTATTCTGGGAGAAAGCATAGCCTTGCTGACACCTCAATTTTGGACTTCTCCTAGCCTCAGAACCACATGCCAATAAATGGTCATTGTTTAAGTGAACTTATTGTATGGTATTTGTTTTAGCAGCAGGGAAATTGAGACAAGCACCATTTTTATCAGGTGCTAAGGATTCAGAGGTGAGTAAGACAGTATCTGCTTTGGAGGAGCTGATAATCTCGTGGGTAGTCAATGAACAGTGGAATGAGATGTGAAATAAATGTTGATCCATGATAAACATCTAGTGTAAGCAAGAAAAGATCTTAACTGTTTTAAGTTACTGAGAGTTTGTAGTTGTTGCCTGAACCTTACCTAGCCTGTTTCCACTGATGCAAGCTGTATATTAGAACAGTCTTAGCATGGAAATAAAATTATTTTTTTTAGAAGGAATGGAAGTGCACAAAGTTATAGAAAATTTCTTGCCTGATTTCAACCAGTGTGATATAAATACATTAAAAAGCTGGGTAAAAATTGAAGATAACTGCCCTTTTATGGATCACTCAGTTTTACATTCAAGAAATCTAAATGGTTCGCTTGTGCTTTGATATTCACAGTTCCAAAATGACACATATACATTTTAAATAAGTGTGGTGATATTAATATTTATTTGAAAAGTATAGGGGTTATTAAAGCAATTTATAATTTATTGTTATCAATTTAGCATTTTATATCATTTTGGAAATTTAGTTTAGACTAATCATATCTGTACAGATGTAGATACTTTAATTTTTCTATAAGACATTTTTATGGTGGTTTGGATTGTTATAACTAATTAATGAGTAAAATTTATACTACAATGCGGAGTCTGTTCCGCTAGGCTAGCGAGGTCCTTCTCTCCACGTCGTCTAGAAGCAGAAGTAAAGGGGGAGCCGGCTCGGGAGATTTGGGTCTAAGGGGCGCGCGCTGGGATTACCCACAGCGGGTCTAAAGAACTGGAAGCTGAGTCAATCGAGGCATAAGGCAGGGAAGCTTTATTGTATATAGGCACCTATGCCATGGCTACCAGCAGCTAAAGACCCTGAGGCTCGGTGAGTCCCGGAATATATGCATTTGCGGAGAGGTGGAGCCAGGGCGGGGACTCCG